>WSYH01010521.1:0-22957 GCA_036426205.1 Ascaphus truei | reverse complement strand
TCTGGTCTCCCCTCTCTCTGGTCTCCCCCCTCTCTGGTCTCCCCTCTTTCTGGTCTCCCCCGTCTCCCCTCTCTCTGGTCTCTTTCTCCCCTCTCTCTTTCTCTCCCCTCTCTTTCTCTCCCCCTCTGTCTCTTTTTCTCTCTCCCTCCTCTCTCTTTTTCTCTCTCCCTCCTCTGTCTCTTTTTCTCTCTCCCTCTGTCTCTTTTTCTCTCTCCCTCCTCTGTCTCTTTTTTCTCTTTCTCTCTCTCCTCTCTCTCTTTCTCTCTCTTCCTCTCTTTCTTTCTCTCTCTTCCTCTCTCTCCCTCTCTCTCTTCCTCTCTCTCCCTCTCTTCCTCTCTCCCTCTCTTCCTCTCTCCCTCTCTTCCTCTCTCTCCCTCTCTCTCCCTCTCTCTCCCTCTCTTCCTCCCTCTCTCTTCCTCTCTCTCTCCCTCTCTCTCCCTCTCTTCCTCTCTCTCCCTTTCTCTCTCTTTCTCTCTCTCTCCCTCTCTTCCTCTCTCTCCCTCTCTTCCTCTCTCTCCCTCTCTTCCTCTCTCTCTCTCTTCCTCTCTTCCTCTCTCTCTCTCTTCCTCTCTCTCCCTCTCTTCCTCTCTCTTCCTCTCTCTCTTTCTCTCTCTCTCTTCCTCTCTCTCTCTTCCTCCCTCTCTCTCCCCCTCTCTCTCTTCCTCTCTCTCCCCCTCTCTGTATCTGGATATCTTATTTACCCTATATATCTTAACTGTCCTATACTACACCAAAATATCCTATACTGCTTTCTTCCAGATCTGACTCAAGTTTCACACGGAAGACATCGGAATCCCCCCTAACCCAGAAGACAGGTAGGGAACACATCCCCTCCAACTTATAACATTGCGGGAATGAGGTACCTGGACATTGAGGGACTGCGGATCAGGTAAGATCCCAGGCGGGATTGCTGCTTTAGATATTGTGAAGCGGGGGCATCCAGACACTGGTTAAGGGGTTCAGGAAACTAGTCATCCACACCTGGCTTTTATTTCTAGATCCGACACTTACACACACACACACACTAAATACATTTGTCAAAAACGAATGTTGTTCTGACTAGGAATTTATTAAATGTATTTTAATTTTAATTATATATTTTATTTTAAAGCGGGGTTGGGGGCGGGACTAGGGGCGGGGTTGGGGGCGGGACTAGGGGCAGGGTTGGGGGCGGGACTAGGTGGCGAGTAGATTTTTTGGTTGGGCGAGTAGATTTTTGGGTGATTTGTCGAACACTGATTATAACGCTGATGCACTAAAGCAAATAACCTTATGTTAAGCGCTGCTCCTTAAATAACCTATGGTTATTTTCCCCTCCGGCCGTTAGGGCTAATGATATTCAAAAGAGGTTTAAACTAGGATGGAGGGGGGAGGGGAATGAAACAGATAATGAACTAAATGGAACAGATGAGGATACAAGGGGGTATGGAGGTAGAATGGGGGCAAGTGCAAGTTTGAGAAGCAGTGAGACACCCATAGTAAATACAGATAATACTAGAAAACTTCTAAAGACTAAACAAAGTGGGAGCAGAAAGGAAGGAGCAGATAAGATAATAGTACAGGCTGAAAAAAACCTGAAATGTATGCTTGCTAATGCAAGAAGCCTGACAGATAAAATGGGGGAGCTTGAATTAATAGCTGCAAGGTAGCAGTATGATATCATAGGCATTACTGAAACATGGTGGGATGAAATTTATGACTGGATAGTTAATTTAGAAGGTTATTCTCTTTTTTTTAAGGATCGGCCAAATAGAAGGGGAGGTGGAGTATGTTTATATGTTAAACCGGATCTAAAACCTATTATAAGGGATGATGTCTATGAAGGGAATGATGAAAATGTAGAGACTTTGTGGATAGAAATTAGAAGTGGGGGTAAAAGTATAAAGAAAATGTTTGTGGGAATATGCTATAAGCCACCAAATATCTGTGAGATTGAGGAAGCTAAAATACTTTTGCAAATGGAGAAGGCATCAAAACTGGGTCATGTTTGCATAATGGGGGATTTTAATTATCCAGACATAGACTGGGGCAATGAGATTAGCGTTACAACAAGAGGGAACAGGTTTTTGGGGATGCTTAAAGACAATTATATGACCCAAATTATTGAGGAACCAACCAGGAGAGGGGCAGTTCTGGATTTGGTCATATGCAATGTAGAAGTAATAACAAATATTCAAGTCCTGGAACATTTGGTTAACAGGGATCATAACATGGTCTCATTTGAAATAAATTATCCAAAAACAAATTACTTGGGTTCAACAAAGACCTTCAACTTTGGAAAGGCAGATTTGAATAAACTGAGGTCTAATCTAGTAGTAATACGATGGGATGATGTTTTTGCAGGGAAAAATGTAGAAGATAAATGGGCAGTCTTTAAAACATTGTTAGAAAAGCACACTTATCAGTGTATACCCTTGGGTAATAAGTATAAAAGAAATAAGTCAAAACCAATGTGGCTAAATAAACAGGTAGGGGAGGAAATGGACAAGAAGAGGAAGGCGTTTAGATTCTTTAAGTCAGAAGGGACAGAGACATCGTATCAGAATTATAAGGAATGTAACAAAAATTGCAAAAGGGCAATCAAATTAGCAAAAATGGATAATGAAAAAAGGATTGCAATAGAAAGAATGGTCAACCCTAAAAAATTCTTTAAGTACCTTAATAACAAAAAATGAGAAAAGAAAATATAGGACCCTTTCAGTGTGGGATGGGTAGGCAGATTATTGAAGATAAGGAAAAAGCTGAGGTATTAAACAAATTCTTTGCCTCTGTGTTTACCAGGGAAGAATCAAGTTCAATAGTAGTGCCACAGGAGGAAGCCACAACCTCCATATTAATGAACAATTGGTTAACTGAGGAAGAAGTTCATAAGCGACTTGAAAAAATTAAAGTTAATAAGGCACCTGGCCCCGATGGCATACATCCAAGAGTTCTCAATGAGTTAAGCTTAGTAATAGCAAAACCATTATATTTAATATTCAAGGACTCCATTTCCACAGGCTCAGTACCACAAAATTGGCGTAAAGCAGATGTGGTGCCTATATTTAAAAAGGGAGATAGATCACAACTGGGAAATTACAGACCTGTAAGCCTGACTTCAATAGTAGGGAAACTACTTGAAGGTTTAATACGGGATATTATTCAGGAATACCTAATGGAAAATTAAATTATTAGTAATAGTCAGCATGGATTTATGAAGGATAGATCTTGCCAAACTAACCTTATTTGTTTATTTGAGGAGGTAAGTAGGAATCTAGACCAGGGTAATGTTGTTGATGTGGTCTACTTAGATTTTGCAAAGGCTTTTGATACGGTTTCACACAAGAGGTTGGTGTACAAAATAAAGAAAGTTGGACTCAGTAATAATATATGCACCTGGATTGAAAACTGGTTAAAGGACAGACAACAGAGGGTTGTCATAAATGGAACTTTTTCAGGTTGGGCTAAAGTCGTGAGTGGAGTACCTCAGGGATCGGTACTGGGACCCCTGCTTTTTAACTTGTTTATTAATGACCTTGAGATTGGGATCGAGAGCAAAGTCTCCATCTTTGCTGATGATACTAAATTATGTAAGGTAATAGAATCAGAGCAGGATGTAATTTCTCTTCAGAAGCACTTGGAGAGACTGGAAACGTGGGCAGGTAAATGGCAGATGAGGTTTAATACAGATAAATGTAAGGTTATGCATTTGGGATACAAGAATAAAAAGGCGACTTACAAATTAAATGGAGATATATTGGGGGAATCCTTGATGGAGAAGGATTTAGGCGTGCTTGTAGACAGCAGGCTTAGCAATAGTGCCCAATGTCATGCAGTAGCTGCAAAGGCAAACAAGATCTTATCTTGCATCAAACGGGCAATGGATGGAAGGGAAGTAAACATAATTATGCCCCTTTACAAAGCATTAGTAAGACCACACCTTGAATATGGAGTACAATTTTGGGCACCAATCCTAAGAAAAGACATTGTGGAACTAGAGAGAGTGCAGAGAAGAGCCACCAAATTAATAAAGGGGATGGACATTCTAACTTATGAGGAGAGGCTAGCTAAATTAGATTTATTTACATTAGAAAAGAGGCGTCTAAGAGGGGATATGATAACTATATACAAATATATTCAGGGACAATATAAGGAGTTTTCAAAAGAACTATTCATCCCACGGGCAGTACAAAGGACTCGGGCCATCCCTTAAGGTTGGAGGAAAGGAAATTTCACCACCAAAAAAGGAAAGGGTTCTTTACAGTAAGGGCAGCTAAAATGTGGAATTCATTACCCATGGAGACTGTGATGGCAGATACAATAGATTTGTTCAAAAAAAGGTTGGACATCTTTTTAGATGGGAAAGGTATACAGGGATATACCAAATAAGTATACATGGGAAGGATGTTGATCCAGGGATTAATCCAATTGCCAATTCTTGGAGTCAGGAAGGAATTAATTTTTCCCCTTAATGGGTTTTTTTTGTTTGCCTTCCTCTGGATTAATAAGTATAGATATAGGATAAAGTATCTGTTGTCTAAATTTAGCATAGGTTGAACTTGATGGACGGAAGTCTTTTTTCAACCTCATCTACTATGTAACTATGTAACTATGTTATGCTAATATGGATATGTAAAGTGTAAGGAACTGCACGCAAGGACTGCGCCATTCTATACAGGCCCTCAGTTGACAGCTATACTGACTACCCCACCTGACTTGCCATGGCTTACAAAAAGACACCTGTCCTGTCCTCCAGTGTTTCACAATAAACTTGCTGCCGTGGAGGTAGGTTCTCTGTTCTACCACTTGTTGGGAACCTACCATACTTGCTGCTGGTATTGATTCCATTTGGTCCTATTACTCTGCTGCTTTCTCCCTGCTCTGACCTTTGTCTTGATCAACTACTCTTCTGGTTCCCACCTGCCCTGACCTTGGATCGTCTGACTATCCCATCTGCCTGCTCCTTCCTGAACTCTCTGCCTAAATTGCACAGCCGATCCGGTCTCATGGTTCCAACTACCAATGAACATCCGTATTGATCCGGTATTACAAACTGTCCCTGTGCATTCTCCTTCAAACCGCAACAAGATTATATTTCAATGACAAATTAGCATATCTCCCAGATATCTCAGCGGCAGTCCTTTTTATGGACAGCTGTCTCTCCACGTGTTCTAAATGCTTTTGAAAACATTGGTTGAGGAGAGAACACACGCGTTTAACTCATTAATGGGGGTAATATTGGCTGCAACATCTGTATGTGTCATATCACTGTGTGATATTAATTTCTAGCCTCATGTAAAGAATCTAAACTAGAACATCAAAGACTGCCCCATTCTTACTGAATGGAGTATCTACTATGAATAGGGGCTGATCTAATTTAATGATTGGATGTGTGAGTCTTATAGCCAGTAGGACACCAGCCAAACATACAGTAGCACAGTCATTTCCCCTCAGCTAATTTTTTATTAGCTACTGTACATACAAGCAGCCCAAGAGTTTACAGCTAAACTGCTACCAGGCAGATTTTTGTTGCAACTATACAGTATGATGCACCTGGATAAAAGTGTAAAGTTCACAAGCTGTAATCCCTTTCATATGCCAGCCTCACCTGAAATAAACTTGGACAACAATAAACTTGTGTCTCCCACTGTAACCCTCCCTTACCGGCTCCTGGGGAGTTTACATCAATGTTAGTGCTGCTCAGGCTGCATTACCGTAGTCAGGGTGTAGGCTGGGCGTTGTTATACAATGATGGGCGCCAGGTACTTTATTCATTCAAAACAGCAGTTTATTATCTGGCTTATAATGTACAGTCCCACATGTGATATACAGTACAGAGATACTCTTGTTTTTTCAGAAACATGTCTTTGGCTTATGTTGTTCGCATGGCTTCCCTAGCTGCCCCATCTCGACACCCTTAGGATGGTGCTGAGGCTTTGTATGGCGTGGTCTGCTTGTAGAATCTCTCTGCTCTATAGCGCTAGTACTGCTCCCTATCCATGGGGCCCCTGGAGGACCTAGTACTCCTCCTTCTGGTATCGGCTCCCTCTCATCAGGACGTTGTGCCTTCTGAGTGAGAGCCAGTAAGGTACCCGCCTGTGGGGTGGGTACCACTATACCTTGGGACTCTGACTTGTGAAACTCTTGATATAGCCTGTCTCATGGTATCTTGGGAGTAGTGCCAAGCCAACTTGGTGGGACCATCTACACAGGGTACGTTCCCTAACTGAAAATAATAAAGAGGATGGGGAATGTATCCTATACATAGGGGCTTACATAACTATTCACAATGAGATTCCACTTCTTCTGCTCTTCCATGGACCTGATCTTCCAGAATCTCCCCACCCTCCCACTCTATTTATAGCCTAGTATGATGTCACTGTCTCCAGGCAGAAGGGGGGGGGGTGAATCACCCCAGCACCATGTGATAGACAAGGGGCATTACTCTGTGGTGTGAGCCCACACATTTAACCCCTAAAGGCCCTAATAATCCCAAAGGGGGGATTACAACAGAAAGCCCAAGGTGCTGGTTTCTAATGCATCATAATGCCTTAGAAACAGCTACTTTTGGATCTTATAGGTGAATAATATATTGGAAAACTCAGTGCTCAATGAGACTCCTCCTGATGGGGGTCATTCAAGTTCAAAGATATTACTGGGCAATAAATGCTACTACTGACCCATTCATGAGGAGCAATACAGTATCTATTCAATACATTTCCGTACATTCTGATTTGTTATCTACATGGACTGAACAGTGCATTAAAGGTCATCATTTGTATTATTTTGCTAAATACATTTGAAATTACATAAAATTTCTACACTACACGTACTTAACCGCTCCAGATTACATAAATAGATATAGTTTTTTTTTATATAGAATTCAAATATTAGCATCTAAAACTAAACAAATAGACTGTAGGCAAAATCAAAACATGCAATATGTTTAGAGGCAACGCCAAATAAAAATAACACGATGAACTAAAATACACTTAAGTTATAGAGCACTGCACAATAATACATTCCTCAATATATAGCAATAGCCAAAGCAAGAGCCACAAAGAGCTGGTAATTCCTACCGAGATGTAGTATTGTGCACAGTGTTGTTGAACCTTCCCAGGTATCGTCATGTGTAGAGCAAACGTGCAAGGTTTTTAAAGTTCTCTACACTCTCTTGCATCTAGAAAGGACTTGCTGGTCTACTAAAAGGTATCACAACCTGACCTGCGACAAATCTACAATTAGTAGGTATCACCTACTTCACTTAACAACAATTCATGGTACACGTGTGTAACGGGTTCCTCCCCCCCCCCCCCCCAATCGCAGATAGGGCCCCCTAGGGAAATACTACTCTGGTTACACATAGCTATAGTGTGGTGCACCTGCTAGCTTACAGGACTCCTGAGTCTCCCGCTTGATGGTATTATGGGGAATGGCATCAGGACTGGCTTATGAGGTAATGCTGTGTCATACACACTCATGGTACAGAGCCTCCATCTCTTCCAGACCCCCAGCGTAGTAGGGTGGAGTCGCTGAAAGAGAACGTCTATGTGCACCTTCTTCCCAAGTGACTCCACACACAGGACAGACGTGTTCTTTCTCTTTGGCATCCTTTATTAACAGCAGACATGGGCAGCCGCCCATCATAGTGGCTGGTCATCTAGCCACTCATTCTCAGGTTGCCAACCCGAAGGAAGTCCCTGACCTTACACTCCCAGGCAAGGGCACTGAAAGCAGGTCTAGCTCTTCCCTTACTCCCTAATGAAGTAAGAGGAATAGTCTTCCACACCACTCCCTAGAGGGAGGGCCACAAACACTGCCAGAGCCCAGACAGGTTGCTGGATAGACTCACCTCACTCAGATGGTGAGGCACACACACTAAATTCAGGAAGTCCTGCATATTAAATAGCTTCAGTAGGCACCACCCCTGTGTCACTGTTAGTGGGCACAGAGCCTGATGTCACTTCCTTCACTAAATAATACACAGCACAGGAGGTGAGGGCAAACCCCATGATTACTCCTGGTAAACCTTCCCTTTAACAGGGATTATTGCACAGGAGGAGAAAGACATGTAACCCCAAAATTACACAGGGCTACACGTGCATATGTGAATGATATGTGAATGATAAAGTCTGGCTATTGAGGGAAAAAAACAATTTTGAAATCCGGTGAAACCTCCTTTACCACCTTGAGCAAGTTATGCCCAGACACCAAAAATTAGACCGTAAGCTCTTGAGGGCTGAAACACCCTGGACCATATTTACTAAGCAGTCTACTGCCCATTTGGCATCTTCCAGGGCTGCACGAGTCTTTACAATCTATTTTTGTCAATGGGCAGTAAAGTATCTTCCAGAGCCAGGAATGTGTCTTCTAACAGAAGACTTCTTAGTAAATACTGTATGAGCCATTACGCCTGCGCACACTATCAGTGCTATAAGTAATCTTTATTACAAGCATGAATCTTTGGGTATCACCAATGTCATTCACACACCTTAATATGGAACGGAAAGTTTATAAAATATTTTAGACCGGGCCACTTTGAGTCTGCGGTTATAAGATTCACCCTTAAAATCTGGCAAAGGGCCAAATCTCAATATCAAATAAAATCAAACCCCTCGAGACTCGTTCCCATCTTTAATAAACACCGATTTTGGAGGGATTGCACATTAATGGTTTCGATTTATGGAAGGCTGAGAGTATCAAAGAAATTGGAGATCTGTTACTCAAAGGTAAATATAGAAACAAAGAGAGCTTAGGAAATATAGAAACAAAGGTAAATGAATGAATTTCAGGGAATTGGGATAGAAATATTTTTTCATGGGATCGGAGGTGTTTAGTTTATAACAAGTTTGTTATTTTTTATAAGGCAGGTGTCCCTGGGGGGAATTTTCCCAGAAAGTACTATATAAGAAGAGATGATAATTATCAGAGGGGCTTATTTCTATTTTATATCAAGATGTTACCCCCTTGGATATAAACACTTCCTACACCCATCGTTATATGGAACAAAGGGCCCATGATTTTAAGATAGAGATTACGTGGGAAGTCTAGGAGAATATTTGGGACAATTCAGCAAACACATCCATTTGCACAATAACTAAATAAAATATATATAAAAGTATTTTTAGATGGTATCTTACTCCCCAAAGGTTAAGACAGATCTTCCCAGGGACCACAAGTCTTTGTTGGAGAAGATGTGGAGGTGTGGGGGATATGGCCCATATCTGGTGATTCTGCTAGTAAATTTGTGTGTCATCAGCATAGAGGTGATATTTGAACCCAAGATATGTGATAAGGTCACCTAGAGAGAGTGTGTAAAGAGAAAAGAGAAGAGGTCCCAGGACAGAACCCTGGGGTCCGCCCACAGAAATATCGACAGAGGAGATGTTAGCAAATGAGACACAGGGGCCTATGCAGTAAGCGTTCATAAGCCACTTATCAAGCACTTATCGCCCAAAATGCCTACTGTTACTCGGTAAGCAGTGATAAGTGGGTGATAAGAGACTGAATCGCTCAAAAAAATTTGCTCAAAAAAAAATCACTGTGGCCACTTATCGCCGCTTTTCGGCATGTTCATAAACTCACGCAATTCTAGTAGCAGTGATTAGGCTATGAACGCCTATCACTGCTCTAGAATGGTGATTTTATCACAAAATCCTCACGCCAGGAAAAGTTGGCGTGAAGGTGCTGGAAACCTGCAGAGAAGCGGCGAGATGGGACTTAGAAAAAAAATGCATTTTTCCTGCATAGAATTGATGCCGGGAATCTCTGGAACTGTTATCCATTAATATCAGCACCAGAGACCCCTGGCATGAATCCTATGCAATAAAAATGCATTTACAGTAAACTTCATTACTATAGCGGATAGCCTCAGGGACCCCCTACTTCCCGAGATACAGGCCCCGTTATGGGGTGCCGGTATCTCCTATGCATTTAAATGTCCGTGTCACGTGACCATGGGAATAAAATGCATTGGAGATACCAGTACCCCATAACAGGGCCTGTATCTCGGGAAGTAGGGTGTCCCTGAAGCTGAAACCAATGCGGTTCAGCTCAGGAGACCCCCTGCTCATCTAAACTATTAACAGAATTAAAATTTATACGCATACATTTTGGGCGAGATTTGCACAGGGAGAGACGGCTCTCTCAGAGCAGCTCTGTCTGCAGCAGATACAACTCGCCGGGTAAGGCCTTTTCAGAGGGCCGTTCATCAGATCATCGGCTAATCGCCCGTTTTATGAATTTTGCTATGACAGGTAATGAAGGCTTTCTGAATAACGTGATAGCAACGCTCATAAAAATGGTGATTTTAATGGCCCGGTGATTTTTTTTATGAACTTTTAGTGCATAGGCCTCTTAAAGTACAATGGGAGAGGCAAGAGGAAATCCAGGATAGAGCATTGTTATGGATACCAACAGTTTCAAAGGCTACAGAGAGGTTGAGCAATGGGAGCAGAGTGTAGTGACCGTTGTCTCTAGCAGCATGGAGTTCATTAGTTATTTTAGTGAGGGCTGTTTCAGTGGAGTGGGCAGCGTGGAAGTCAGATTGTAGAGGATCTGGGAGAGAATAGGAGGTGATAAAATGGAGCAAACGAGAGAATTCAAGACGTTCAAGGAGGGAGACAGGACGATAGTTAGAGAGAAAAGTAGGGTCAAGCTTGCAGTTTTTGAGTAATGGTATAACTGTTGCATGTTTGAAGGAGGATGGAAAGGGACCAGAGTAGAGGAAGGAGTTGAAAATATGTTTGAGCGTAGGGATTAGAGTAGGAGCAAGAGGTTTGAGAATATGGAAGGGAATGGGGTCAAAAGGGCAAGTGGTAGAGGGAGACTAAGAGATCAACAGCGATACAGACAGCGGAAAAAGAGTTGAGGAAGGCAGGAGAATTAGGAAGAGGTGTAGGATGGGAGGAGGATACAGAGGGGATGTCTTGACTTATGGATTCCACCTTTTCCTTGAAATAGTCAGCAAAAGTCCTGAGGTGAGATGGAGGAAGAAGAACAGGTAGCAGATGGTGGTCTGAGTAGAGAGCCAAAGACAGAGAAGAGTCGGCGTGGGTTAGACTTGTGCGTGTTGATTAGTGAAGAAAAGTAGGTTTCTTTAGCCTGAGAGAGGGCAGAGTTGAAACAGGACAGGATAAATTCGTAGTGAAGGAAGTCTGCAGCCTCAATGAATACTTTCAGCTGGAAACCTCCCGAACGGCTGCTTCGAGTTATATGAAATAAGGGCCACAATGTTAAACTCTTGCCCCATGAGCATGCATTTTTAAAAAAATCGCCCACGTAAATACATTTTACAAAATGTACCATGTAAATACCAATGGCGGGATAAAAAAACAATTGTTTGAAAAAATAGATATAAATGTAACTATAATCCTAACTGGTTTCAAGAGAATATTTAAACTTTCCCCAGTACTCGCAATTCCACAAGTTGTCATACGTTATTCCTATGTCATGGGACTTATTTTCAAGCTTTTGTACACAAGGAACAGAAAAGGTTGTACAAAGTGTCCTTATAAGATGCTGCCTGCTAATATCAGCTTGTACAAGAGTACAGCTAATATCAAAGTGATTTAACTTGTGTATTGTATGGTGCGAAAAAAAGATTACATTTCACCACAGTAGAATGGTGTGTAGCCCTGCTTCCTAGCGAATGCAGGCCACTACCATATGCTGTACCTGTAGGCTCACAGGGTCTGAGCCTCTGCCATGGAGAGCCTGGGGTACACACAATATCTAGAACTTGGTGCAGCGCCTCCACCTGCGACAGCTTCCGCCCGAGGGGAAGTGGGTCTTCGCAGGACTTATATACAACACACCCACACACAGCAATATCCTTTAACCAATTAACTTTACTTGCATATACCATAGGGATTATACCAACAGGTGTCCCTCCCTAGAGGAGACACTATACTCGGCGTCTTGTGAACGCTCACCCTCCCTTCTCCCTTCACCGGGTGATCCCACCCCATGTCCAGTTCCCCTTGGGAATAGTTCTCCCACCCTCAAGTGAGTCAATGAATGTGTATGAGTGTGACTGCGCAGCCACTGTGTCCTGAATGAAGAATGGTACCGTTGGTGCACTTTAGAATTACCTGCCGGGCACTCCAGTACCCGGTGCGGCTACAATCTTCACAAAGGATCAGCGAGGTGTAGATGACATCACCCCGTCGGTGTCTAGGGCGATCCCACCCAGACACGCTGCGGCACGATAGCGGGGTCTGCGCCCAGACCTCCCGCCAACTTAGAACTGTCCCAGCGGTAATAATGTGGCAATAAGGGAACCGGAACCTGACTATGGCCAGTCCCTAGCTCTGCTTGTCTCTACAGGGACTCAGGGCCTAACTGGGCCTGGGGCATGCAGCCTACGTAGGGGGCGGTCTGCCTCCCCACACCGAAGCTCCTTCTCCTCTCCAACCAACTCTGACAACTCGTGCGCGCAACCACTTCCTTTTCCTCCTGGTCTCGCAACTCATTGGCCCAGGCGCATCACGGGGACCCGCGGGGGCTGCTGGGACTCGTCGTGCGCTACCTCCTTTGCAGGCTTTCTTACCCTCGCTCTGCGCATGCGCAAGCTCTGCTAGGCTAAGTCGGTGCTGGCGCCAACCACAACATGGCGGCTCCCTTGCGCGGAACCTCCATTATCGGAGTGTTCCCTACTGCAACATTCCCAACCATACAACAAAATGGTGGAAAAAGGGGGTCCCGGCTACATCCTTCCCCCTACGGATTCCAACGTCCCCGCTTAGACGATACCTTTGAACTGGTACAACTTTATATAATGAAAAATTGCATAACATAAGACACATCCCTCGCTTAGATCAGATTGTACATTTCGCTGAACATCACAATTACTGATTGTACGCGGCTGCGGGCCCACTGCTGAGCCTCATAGTGGGGTGCCCCAAACTGATCGTAGGCCATCCTCATGGGAGGTTGCCCGTTCCTTTGGCTTCGCCTTAACAACTGTTCGGTCACCCCCTTGGGGGAGTGACTATTTTGGTCTTGAACCATGAGATCTTCCCTTGAGGGGGTTACAGTCTCTAAAGTATCCTGACGGTGCAAAACATGGGCTCAGTGGGTCCAGCGATGAATTTTCCGGAGCCACCCCCTGGGGCGAGTGCTCCCGTAGCCCTTTATCCAAAGCTCCGCCGGGAGGTGCTCTCTGTTGAGGGGCCCTTTGAGAGGTTCCCTCTTGTGGATCTTCCAGAACATCGGAGTTCCCTGACTCTTCTTCTTCCGCGGATATCTCCCCATCCAACGAGGATGATGGCCATTCCACATCCCCCTCCTCTACTCGGGGAATAGGGAGTAAATGATTCCGATGACAGGTCTTCACCCGGCCCTCCGAGTCTTTAATGCGGTAGACTGGAAGGCCGGGCATTTGAGAGGCTACCTCGTACACTCCCTCCCGCCATCGGTCAGCCAACTTATGTTTCCCTGGTACTCCCAGGTTACGGAGCAGTACTGCATCGCCAGGTTTAATGTCTCTGTGTTTAACTTTATGATCATACCGCCTTTTATTCCCGGCATTCAGCTTTTCGGTGGACTTCTCAGCTTGTAGGTAGGCCCGTTGCAAATTCTCTTGCAATCGCTGCACATAGCGGAAATGTGTAGTATTATGCACTCCATCGGTGGAGACTCTCAACCGTATGTCCACAGGCAGTCTAGCTTCTCGGCCGAACATGAGAAAGTAGGGTGAGAACCCGGTGGAGTCGTGACACGTGCAATTGAAGCATGCACTAATGTTTCCACATGCCGACTCCATTCAGTCTTTTCCACCCCCGTTAACGTGCCTAACATGTCTAGTAAGGTACGGTTGAATCGTTCTGGTAGTGCATCCCCTTCGGTGTGGTATAGAGTAGTGCGGGACTTATTGATATGCAAGAGTTTCAGCAGTTCTTTGATTACACTGGCGACACACTTTATTCGAGCTCGGCTAGTCCCACGAATTCGGGTATACCCGGGTGTATTGAGGTTTGTGACTGTTTTCTGCCCGAGTGCATTGAGGTATTTTCCAGGCAGGGATTGAAGCATTTTATTCCCGCTGGCTGCAATACTGCACAGTATATATATATATACTGCATTACAATTCATGAATTTATGCCATCTGGTAGACATGCGAAGCATTGCAGCCTATTAAATCCTAATCATTATCATTTAACAGATCAGCCGCCCGTCAGCCAGGCATGAACCCAGGCTGGGAAGGCAAACACAACGGGGCTTGTCAGAGGTGAGGAGCGGCGCATTCCAGGTATCTGCCAGGTACATACTGGGTATTTGCTCGAATAAAGTGTGTCGGTGCAGTAACTTGCTTTCAAAGTCTCTTCCTTGATCTGAGTGGAGGCGTTGAGGAAGCCCATAATGCATGAAGTACTTCTCCCAGAGCACCTTGCCCACCGTAATGGCTTTTTGATCTTTGGTCGGAAAGGCCTGGGCGTAGCGGGTATAATGATCCGTGATGACCAACACATTCCCTATGCCACGGCTATCAGGTTCGATACACAAGAAGTCCATACATACTAAGTCCATGGGTCCCGTACTTTTTAAGTGGCCCAATGGGGTGGCCCATTGGGGTGGCCCTGGTAGGTAAAGTCTTCCTCTGAATACACCGCACACACCGTCGGCAGTGGTGCTCTACTGCTTCTCTCATTTTTTCTCACTAGTCCAAAAGTCTTGTCTACCCCCAAATGTCCGTGTTCATCGTGTAGAGCCTTCAGTACCAAGTACTGTAGTCTTTTTGGCAATACTAATTGTCGTCGGTTCGGGTGATTATGATACTCCACAACTCGGTATAGCAAATTGTCTCGTATTTCAAATTTGTCAGCTTCTCACATTAATAGTCCTCCTACATCCCCCGGGGTCTGTCGGAGGAGGGCCAGGCAGTTTTGTCGGATGGCATAATGAATGGCCCCTGCGACCGAGTCTTGTTCTTGGTATCGTACCATGTCTTTCCAGGCTATGATTTTGTCCGGAGTAACATGCATACCACTGGGGTCTCGATAGGCTTCCGGGATAGCGTTTGCCGTACACCCTAGAGAGTCAGCCACTCGTAATTCAGAGAATGCCACTTGGTCATTGACTGTGGCAGCTGTACAACATAGGGCCCTTATTCCGGGTCCCGGAATTTCTTCCCACTGATCTTCATCGGGGGTAGTGGCCAGCCCTGGTCGCCTGGACAGGGCGTCCGCTCCAATGTTCAGGGGGCCTGGCTTCTATTTCAAGGTGAAAGTGTAATTGAATAGAGCGGCCAACCAGCGATGTCCGGCCACATCGAGTTTGGCGGATGTCATGATATAGGTGAGGGGATTATTGTCGGTCCGTACCTCGAATGACACACCGTACAAGTAGTCACGAAGTTTATCCACAATGGCCCACTTGAGGGCCAAGAACTCGAGTTTGTGCACGGGGTAGTTCTGCTCACTGACAGTAAGACTGCGGCTGACATAGGCTACAGGTCGCAATCCCTCTGGATATTTTTGATGTAATACGGCTCCTAGGCCGTTGAGGCTAGCATCCACATGTAATATATATGGTTGTTCCGGGTTGGCATAGGCCAGCACAGGGGCCACGGTCAGACTCTGTTTCAGATCCGTAAAGGCTTGTTCACACTCGGGTGTCCATTTGTCCCCGAAGGACTGTGTGGCCTGGTCTCGCAACTCATTGGCCAAGGCGCATCACGGGGACCCGCGGGGGCTGCTGAGACTCATCGTGCGCTACCTCCTTCGCGGGCTTTCTTACCCTCGCTCTGCGCATGCGCAACCTCTGCTAGGCTGTCGGTGCTGGCGACAACCACAACATGGCGGCTTCCTTGCGCGGAACCTCCATTATCGGAGTGTTCCCTACTGCAACATTCCCAACCATACAACAAACGGGTGGAAAAAGGGGGTCCCGGCTACAGGTGTAACCTCAAAGATGTATATTCATGTCTACATTTGTAGATCAGAAGTAGAAGGAAAAAGACTCACTTGGACATTTCCAAGCAATTGGTTCAGTGGATCAACGTTTTGGTCCTTTTCTAGGACCTTCCTCAGGGTTTTCTCCCCCTACTTCAGACCTGCATACAATTTGGCCTCTCCGAGCCCCCATGGCAGGATTACACAATAGTTGTGAGTGCTCCTTCCGTATATGCAACATTTAAACATCACCCATTGCTTAAAGGAGCTCATTTTTTGATGATATGGTCGTCTGTCAAGACTTTTCCAGCTTTTGCATATACAGTAAATTCAACTCTACTCCAAACGGAGCCTACATCCTCCCCAGCCAGGTAAAGACGGCTTCAGGGCATATTGAGTAGGGGGCCCTGGGCTCAAGATCATTTTTGTATAGATCACCCTTACTTCCAAAGGATGAGATGTGCACAGTCAAGTTTGAACAATATTTACCGCCTGCTATTTGTTTCTCTGCTTTACGAAAACAAATATAAAAAAACATGTAATTGGCGGTGTTACCCATGGGTAACTGAGAAATAATGAGATCAGAGGAAAAACAGATTGTGAAAAACAGCGAACAGACTACTAAATTCAACAGATTGGGATAGAGGCAAAAACATATTAAAAAATAAAATAAGTTGTTGGCAAAGCCTTCTTTTTCTATGGCCCTCAAAATAGACAACAGTGCACATCTGAGTCTTACTTGTGATATCTATATAAAATTGAAATGATTGTATGTACGTATGTATATCTTTATTTAAACGGGGCCCAGAGTGTACTTTGCGCATTACAAAAGAGACAGGGAATTATAATACAATAAGCGCAACAAACAAAATCAATAGGAAAGGAAATCCCTGTCTTGAAGATCTTAAAATCTTAGTGGTAAGTTGGGAAAGAGCAGGCGAGGAAGTAGCTGGCAGTGCTTGACCATGATAGTTGGTAAGAGTGACTGTGGGTGTGGGACAGTAGCCAGGAGTCCAGGCTATTGAAATGCTTCATTTAAGGGGTGAGTTTTTAGGTTTGTCTTAAAGGTGAGGAGAGAGGGTGCTTGGCATATACTGAGTGTGAGGGAGTTCCATATGTAAGGGGCAGTGAGTAAAAAAGATTTAAGGCGAGAGAGAGCACTATAGGTGAAATGGGTGGAAAGGAGCCTTGTCAGCAGAGCGCAGGAGATGAACAAGGACATAACAAGAGATCAAAGCGGATATGTCGGGAGGAGCAGATGAGTGAAAAGCCTTGAAGGCATGAAGGAGAACATTGTAGGTGATCCGAAACTTGATGGAGAGTCACGAGAGGGATTTAAGGGGGAGATGAGCAGGGACTGTTTTGGCAGAAAGTGAAATAATTCTAGCAGCAGAATTTCGGATAGATTGCAAAGGAAAAAGTTGCGAGGCAGGGAGACTGAGCAGAATATTTCAAAATTACATATTTAAGCTTTAGCAGTATATTACAAACAAGAAAAATCTGGAGTGCACAAAAAATTGTATTGTGAAGCGATATAGCTATTAGAAGTAAATACCAAGTGATAACACAGAAATAACTTGTGCAGAAAAGCTATAATGTGAAGTGAATAGAAAGTGTAGGTGAATCACATAAAAAAGTGATATATTGTGACCGTGAATCTAAATCAATATATAATACAAATAACCTCCCTTTGGGATATATGAGAGTCGGCTGCTGTTTGGAATTGATGACTAGGCATCAGGTCTGGGAGAAAAAAAAGAGGAAAAGTGCAAAGAGCTTTCATAGCATAGTTTTATTGAGTACAATCTTGAAATAATAACAATGGTGAGAAATTCATGAACAGAAATTAATTGGGTTAAAAGCATGTAGGCAAAACCCGTATAATAATCGTGGGAAAGCTGTAGGTCGCCGCGTCACCAACAGATCACGAACACCAAGGTAAGTTGTTACCGGCCTCTGTAAATCGTGAAACAGCTGCCCTGCAGAGAAGTCTTCCGGGGGAACCGCCTGCAGCCTCGGTCAGATGGGTCTCTGTGATCCACCGCTTAGCACCGCAGGAACATGGCTGCTCAGACAGGGACTCCTAGCAAGGCACACATCGAGTGACGTCAGCACCAGCCGTGCAGGTTGAGTTCAGCAAATGCCACTTGGATCGATAGTCCGTAGGGGACCAAACCCCCAAAAATATTAGTAGTATGTCGACAAAAGAAAGGATGGATCTTGGCAATGTTATGGTGGAAGCATCGACAAATTTTAGCCATGGCGTGAATGTGAATGGAGAAGTTAAGGGACGAGTCAAAAGTCACACTTAGGCAACCTGCTTTTTCGACAGGATAGATGATAGTACAGCTTTACTGTGATGGCAAAAGACAATATTTGGCCAGGTTTATGAGGAAATGTGGGAAGCTCCGTTTTAGACATTAATTATTAAGTTTAAGGCAACGGAGCACCATCCATGAGGATATAACCAGGAGGCAATCAGAGATTTGGGACTGGATTACATTTGTGAGGTATGGAGTGGATAGGTATATCTGCATAGAGATGATACCTAAATCCAAAAGAGTTGACGAGGTCACAAAGTAATAGTGTGTAGAGAGTAAAGGAGAGGTCACAGAAAAGAGTTCCGAGGTATAACAACAGAAAGATCAACAGGAGACAAAGACAGAAAATGAGCAATGGGAGAGGTATGATGAGAGGATATTTCTCAAACAATCCAGGGGGAGCATGTAAGGGAAAAGAAGACAAACAACGCAAACAATTTAAGTGCAGGTGTTTGGAGTATCTGAGATATGATAATGTCCGTAATCTTGGCTCTATGAGCCGCCTACTCAAAGGATACAGAACATATAAAGGCACTTGCAAGGGGGGCTGCTACCCATGGTTTTCAGTGGATATGTGCTGATCTGGACTCCCATCCAATGGCACAGAGGGGGATGAGTCACCGATATGGAGAGATAGAAAGACTACATAGCACAGATCAATTTAGTAAATGAGATCTTTATGTTTAAAATATAAAATGCGCACTCACAATTGTGCATTAAAAAAAAGGCATATATCACTCAGTAGTGAATAACAGGGTCACGGCACCACGATGTCTCTCACCGCCTCCCTTCAGTCGGATGCCTCCAGCTGTCCGTGGAGTCTTTGCAGGGACCGACAGACGAATGATGAGAACCAGGATAGAGCTCGCCTGCGGATACCAAGAGGGTGATCAACAGTATCGAAGGCAGCAGAGAGATAAAGTAGGAGAAGTAGGGAAAAATGACTCCGTCTCTGTTGAGTAAGCTGTTTGAAAGCCAGATTTTAAAGGGTCCAGTAGGGCATGGGAATGAAGATGATCCCACAGGAGAACACGAGACGTTCTAGCACTTTGGATGCCATGAGAAATAAAGTCCAGTAGTTAGTAAGGCAGGTAGGGTCAAGGGTGTTTATTTTGAGAATAGGTGTGACCGACCAACACATGACAAGAATAGATACGGGCTGTTCAGACTGTATTTTAGAAAAATTTAAGTAATGTTTATTATATAAAAGTAGGAAGGGGAACGGCCTCCTAAAATAAATTTAAAGAAAAAGAATTGTACATTTGTAGTAGTCTGGTATACAAATAAAGAAGTAGAGGTGAATTCTGTGTGTGAAAATAAAAAAGTAGAGGTATTCTGTAACCTCTAGGACAAAAAACACCTATATATTACTACAGTATATATTACTGCTCTTTGATAAATGTGGGTCTTTGTTTATCTTGAGATTCCTTCCATTGGCTGCAGTATGGTTGAATATGACAAGAGCGTGACGTCACATGACCCAGTGTCATTTGATGCTGCATTGCCATGGCAACGCAGCATCACGTAGTGTGATGTCACATGACCCGCAGCATCTTTTGATGCTTCAGACCAGGTAAGGGGCGAGCGAGCAGGGTGGGAGAGCCAGCAGGCGTGTGCAAGGCCAAACGTTTGCGCACTCATGGTCTAGAGCATACTGTAGTACTTTTTGGTTGTGTTGGTATCAGACTGGCCAATTCCATACGCTATATTTATATATTTTATTCAGCATGTACTTTTAACCATCAGAGTTCCACCGGTTCTCCAGTACTTCCGGGTCATGTGGTTACTCCTGGATGCCAAAAGTGTATCGTTGGAGTGGTTAGCTCAATCACTCTCTAAACGAGGAAATGCCATGATCTACTTGGTATGTCATTAGGGCACTGTAGAGGATAAACTGTTACAGTATGTATTTAATCTCATACATTTTAACAAGGTCAGTGTCTCTCATAAACGGGTTTATTTATTATTTTAAATATATTTACCAGTCCCTTATTTTTGAAGAGTGTAACACAATACACTGTAAGAGAAATGCAATTAAAATCAACGGTTTACTTCCCAAAAGACAATACGCAGCTTCTTACTATCTATGTTACTTTTAAAAACAAAAGGTGGTACATAACTACATTTTTGCATTATACGCCAACAACCGCCGTTGACGCGAATCACTGATTTCCATGATAGCAGATGTCAGATTTTCATTCATCTACCCCGGAAGAACTATTCATAAAACTGGTATAAAATCAGTGCAAAATCCAGCAATAAATTACACATGTTCTTGCTGTATTTAATAAGGATCTTGTATGCAAAAATATTTAGCATACTATTTAGGTTTTGTCTCTCAATGATAACTCAATTAAGCTCTTCTGTTCCATTTTAACAATTACATTCGCTCAATTATTCGACTTGCAACAGGACATATCTACACACTTTCCCTGAATCTCACCTGCCTTGGTAGGTGAAAACGATTTCCTAGATTCCCTTTACAAATACCTGTTTCAAAATGTATGCAATTCCGGGTCAACATTCATGTGATGGATTTTCTTGCTTCTGTACTAAATTTGCACATTGCACGGAACTCACAACAAACAAAGTTAATACCTTACTGTTGGAATTGAGTGTTCAACGAGTATGGACCAAATGTGTTCTCAAGTATAATTTCCCTTCAGCACTCAAAAAGTCCCGTCAATTACCACTGAGCACTGAAAAATGACGGCCCAGAATTGTCAGCACCGCGCATTCCGACAGGTGGATGGATGTCAAGTGCAGGTGGGAGGGGGGGCCCACTAGTTCAGGCGCTGGTCCATAAGTAGGCTTCTGGAAGTGGATTGAAGGTGATAAGGGCTGTGTACAGTAGAAGTGTATTATCAGATAATTGGGTACCTTGTCCAGAAACTATTTGAACGAGCTTTATGGAGCTGCAAAACTTACAGTAATCATTAACAAGTAGCCAAGTGGTAATGCCACTGCATTTACAGCAAGTGAAGTGGATTCAAATCCCGACGTCACGACCTTGGGCAAGGCACTTTATCTCCCTCTGCCACCCAAATAAAAGTGTAACACTGTAAACTCTATTTGGCAGGGATAACATTTAGAATAATCCAAATGACAACATAAAATACAGAAGTAGCAAGACTTACTTTAGTCCGTGCCGCAAAACACCAACTGTAAATCCCCGACATCTATTTGCAATCTGCGGTTCCCCGCGCAGTCACCTTACGGCTTCTGACTATTATAGACGTAGATATTCTGTGTGCTTCCTGCTGGCCACACGTACTGAACAGCACTAACATAATACAATTATTCCGGCTGACCGCAGCAGTGTTCACAAGGTTGTCATCTCGCACCTTCTCGCGGTCACGGGAAGTGTAAGTCTTGCTACACTACACTTGCTACACATTTACTAAAGTACATTTCGTTTATTTTTGTATACTTTCTGCATGGACTGGGTAAATAAATTTCACCGAAAAGAAAAGCAGATAATGAAGCCACATGGAAACTGTGACTACGTAATGAGGTTTGTGTGGCATCCTTGTGCAAGTTTCCATTTGCGTTTGGTATGACATTCAAACTCATTTTTCTGGTTTAAAAAAAAAAAGTAATTTTACTCAAGTATGAAGGCTATTTATGATACTGTTTATTCTATGTACTTTTACACTTCTGGCAAATACCCACAGGAGTCTGACTCAGCAGAGGAATAGGGTCCCATTAAAGTCATGAGTCAACAGTGTAAATTTAAAGCCACCCTGCAGTGAGAAAAGCCAAATCTGTATAAATTAGATCTCTGTGTCACTCATACGGTATATTTGCCCTTTTACTTTATGCTGATATTTTCTCAATTTACACGTTAAAATAACTTTTCTCGCATCATGACGAGACTAAATTAAGCCCGGGTAGCCCACGTAGGATTAGACACAGGGGCTTAATGGGAAGGGAAAGCATTTAGCTTGACTTTTAAGATGTACGTAGTTGTTTGTAACTCAGTACGAAAATTAATTGGAAACAGGTTACAATTGCGTTTGACTTTAATTGGTGGCCAACATCACACACCCACACCTTCTCTACCATCCATGAGTCTTCTCGCCTGCCTTTCATCTCATCAGCCTTCAGTCTGCAAGGAAATCCTTGGACTGGACTGCCCATCAACTCTTGCACATATTTATCAGACGTAATCTGTCCTTCCCTTTTCCAGAGCGTAATAACAACGCTAAGGCTGCGATTATACCAAAAAACGCCCGTGGTGTTTCCCATAGCGACACCACACGGCGCAATTTTTTTGATGTTGAAAAAAATAGTCCACGCTGCCGCTGAGCCCGCTTATGCTTGGAGAGCGGTGACGTCACCAGCTCTCCAAGCATGACCGATCGCTGTCCTGCAACATTTTTAGAGCGGAGCGGGGGGGGGGGCGTGGCTATTACAGGAGGGGGCTGTCTGTGTCTATGTGTCTATGTGTTTCTGTGTGTGTGTGTATGTGTGTGTGTGTGTCTGTCTGTCTCTGTGTCTGTCTCTGTGTCTCTCTCTCTCTCTCTCTGTGTCTCTTGGTGTGTGTGTGTCTCCATTTTCTCTCTACCCCCTTCCCTCCCCCCTCTCTCTCCTCCCCTTTCCTCCTCTCCGCCCTCTCTCCCCCCCTTCCCTACTCTTCGCCCTTTCTCACCCTTTTCCCTTCTATCTCCCCCCCTTCCCTCCTCTCCGCCCTCTCTCCCCCTTCCATCCTCTCTCCCCCCCTTCCCTCCTCTCTCCCCCCCTTCCCTCCTCTGTCTCCCCCCT
>WSYH01010520.1:2500-22959 GCA_036426205.1 Ascaphus truei | reverse complement strand
GGCCTCTCCAAGCAGCAGGCAAATGCAGGCAAGCAACAAGAGTCCTCCGTTGCTGCTGATGTCTTTGCAGAGATGTTGATTCCTGCTGCACTGTGACTCTCGTTCCTGACCCTCCCTCCAGGGGTTAACAGGAACAGTGGCTGTGTTGGAGGCCCGCTCGTTGGGGCTCACAGCTCTACTCCACGTGAGGCTGCTCTCCTCACTTCCTCCTCCGGTTACAACAGGCTTGTCTCAGAGAGTGCCCGTGCCCTTAAAGTGTGTGTGTATATATATATAGCAAATGGAAATATTACTGTATGTTCATTTGCATGTCTTAGACAGGTCTGCAACCCTGTATTTCACCATTATCGCCCAGCACACAGCACTTCCTCTGCAGCAAGGGATTCTGGGAATGACATGCAAATGAGCACACGTGCCACCTTTTGTCTCAATCTCATATTACACGAGCAACCCTTAAGCAATGCATTGCTGTTTTAACACAGCTTTTAAGCATAGGCTGGGGTGAGATGCAAAGCCAGTAAACCCACTACAGACATGTTTCAACCTTGATGGGTACTGTGTGCTCATTTGCATGTCATTTCCCAGAATCCCTTGCTTGTAGTGGAAGTGCTGTGTGCTGGGCGATTTTTTACCCACCATAACCTTAATAAGTGTGGTATACACCACCACGCACCACACATATATATATTATACACACCACACACATATATATATATATATATATATATCATATATATATAGTATTCTATATATATATATATATATATATATATATATATATATCTATACACCACACATACATATACATACACATACACACATACATATATATATATATATATATGTATATATATATATAATATATATATATTATTATATATATACACACATACCCATATATATATATACACACGAAACGAAAGTACACCCTCTTTGGATTCTATGGTTTTACATATCAGGACATACCAACAATCATCTGTTCCTTAGCAGGTCTTAAAATTAGGTAAATACAACCTCAGATGAACTGTCATGATTTATTTAACAAAAATAAAGCCAAAATGGAGAAGCCATGTGTGAAAAACTAAGTATACCTTATGATTCAATAGCTTGTAGAACCACCTTTAGAAGCAATAACTTGAAGTAATCGTTTTCTGTATGACTTTATCAGTCTCTCACAACGTTATGGAGGAATTTTGGTCCAGTCTTCTTTACAACGTTGCTTCAGTTCATTGAGGTTTGTGGGCATTTGTTTATGCACAGCTCTCTTAGGTCCAGCCACAGCACATTTAAATTGGGTTGAGTTCTGGACTTTGACTGGGCCATTGCAAAACCTGATTCTTTTCTGTTTCATCAGTCACCATTCTGTTGTGCGATTTGCTGGTGTGCTTGGGATCATTGTCCTTTGCATGACCCAATTCGGCCAAGCTTAGCTGTCGGACAGATGGCCTCACATTTGACTCTAGAATACTTTGGTATACAGAGGAGTTCATGGTCAACTCAATGACTACAAGGTTCCCAGGTCCTGTGGCTGCAAAACAAGCCACAATCATCACCCCACCGTGCTTGACATTTGTATGAGGTGTTTATGCTGAATGCTTGTTTGGCTTTCATCAAATGTGGCGCTTGTGCATTATGGAAAAACATCTCCACTTTGGTCCCGTCTGTCCAAAGTTTATGTTCCAGAAGTCTTGTGGGTTGTTCAATGCAACTTTGCAACCTAAGCCATGCTGCCATGTTCTTTTTAGAGAGAATGGCTTTCTCCTGGCAACCCTTCCAAACAAACCATACTTGTTCAGTCTTTTCTCTAAATGTACTGTCATTAACTTGAACATTTAACATGCTAACTGAGGCCTGTAGAGTCTGAGATGTAACTCTGTTTTTTTTGCTATTTCTCTAAGCATTGCAACGGTCTGACCTTGGGGTGAATTTGCCGGGACGTCCCACTCCTGGTGAAGATTGGCAACTGTCTTGAATATTTTCCTCTTTTGAATAATCTTTCTCACTGTAAAATGATTCCGAGATTGAGGGGCAACAACAATTGCTTGTCTAAGATCATTGCTGAACTCTTTCCTCCTTGGCATTATGTTCAACACACCTGAATGCTCCAGACCAGCAAACTGCTAAAACTTTGGCTTTTATAAGGTGTCACGATTGCTGATGATCAATATTCAAGGCATTTGATTAGCACACCTGTCTGCTCTTAGCATCTTAATTCCTATGGAAGCTTTAAGGTGTACTTTTTTACACACATAGGTTCTCCATTTTGGCTTTATTTTGTTAAATAAATCATGACAATCAATATGTAATGTGTTGTTGTTCATCTAGGTTGTATTTACCTCATTTTAAGAACTGCTAAGGAACATATGATTGTTATTATGTCCTGATATGAAAATCATAGAATTCAAAGAGGGTGTACTTTTTTTCCACACAACTGTATACAGATAATATATATACACACAAAAAGTAGCGCTATGAAACTAATAATAAAATTACAATTAACGTGTTGACTGAAAGTGAAATATAATATTAATATGGTGATAAAATGTAAAGGCTAATGTGTCCTAAATCTAATATGTAATATAAAAATATTGAAAACAGTGTTAATAACCCATTGAATATATAAATCACTTAAAGTTCACCATGTGAATCCATCCGGATCCACTGAGGATAATAGTGGTGAAAGGAATCCAAACCACCGATTACTATGGCTCGTTGAAGCTCCTTTGATGTGGTATAGCCACCCACAATAGAATCTACAAAAAAAAACAAGAGAAGCGCAGGCTCCATAGGTTTATATCTGTATAAGAAAATTAATTTATTATGACACGCAGTCCCTTAGGATCGCACTTACAAATAAAAAAGCAATGAACATTTGAGAGAAATCTCTAAGGGGTACATCAGCTGTGTGGGAGGGGTCCAATATTTATACTCTGCCTGGGTATAGTGTGGCCATTGGAAACTCCTGTCGCACATCTGCAGTACTACGCTCGATCAGCCAGTCTCTCAGCTCATAAGTGCCAGTCCTCCGGTCAGATGTAGATTCTGGACTCCAGACGTGCGTGCAACGTTGGCAGTACGAGCTAACCTTTCAGTACAAGGACCTCCTCTTACCATCATGTTGCTGACGTCAACCTACTCCTCATCCCAACTAGTTTCGTCACTATCACGTGACTTCCTTAGGGATAATGAAGAAACCACAAGAGTACTAACTTA
The DNA here is from genome assembly GCA_036426205.1 of Ascaphus truei. Classification (NCBI taxonomy): domain Eukaryota; kingdom Metazoa; phylum Chordata; class Amphibia; order Anura; family Ascaphidae; genus Ascaphus; species Ascaphus truei. The sequence continues at coordinate 19,746 of WSYH01010520.1, read as the reverse complement.
TATAGTGGTGCCTATGTAAACTTAATTCCACTCTTGAGAATCAGCGTCGCTAATTCAATACCATCATCCTTAAAGTATTCAGTGAAGTAGAAGGCATATATTTAGCCTACATATAACTAATAATTTATAAATTATACAAATATAAAAACAAATATTATAACATACAATAATAATTATTAATCATAGTACTATTAGTAGCTCCAAAATGATCCATTAAATCAAAAAATATAGATAACTATACTTTGAACTGGTGGTCAGCTCCCCACACTTCGAACAGAGAAAACTTCTCATAATCCTCGATCGCAGGGAGATGATCACCAGGCCAAAAAACATAAACATTTATAATAATATCAATAAGGCTATCTAATTATAACAATTCACCATAAAACACTTTTACATTAAAATATATGATATAGTGTGCCTAATAGGGATATGTTGAATGTTAGTATATCAAAATTGAATGATAGCTCCTGAGACCAGCTCAATCTCCAAATGCAGAATTAGTTAGCACTATATATTGACTAAAGAATATCATGGGGAAAACTATAAATGTAGGGGTATACCCTACCTAATGATATCAAAACAACCAGAGTGAGATAGCCCAACAAGTCCTCCCTAAGCTCGTGGATGGGAACCTATACCAGGCTGGCTGGCAATACGGCTAAGAAGAACAGACCTAGATCAAAATGCTCATATCTATGCATTCATTTAGACCTTTGAGTGAGAGAGTATCCAAGGATAAATCCAAAAGAACTCCTGGATACATATGCTTTAAATCTATCACCTCCTAGTTTGGCATGTCTTTGACAAGTCTGCAACCCTGCCTTTCACCATTATCACCCAACACACAGCACTTCCACTGCAGCAAGGGATTCTGGGAAATTACATGCAAATGAGCGCCGAGTGCCACCTTTTGCTTCAAAACCGTTGTGCTCATTTGCATGTCATTTCCCAGATACCCTTGCTGCAGTAGACATACTGGTGCTGGGTGATAATGGTGAAAGCGGGGTTACAGACCTGTCTAACAAGCAATGAGCATACAGTAATATTTCCATTTGCTATATGCTTTGCTGTGGAGGGTTTTTGTCACTTTTTGTTACCCACCATAACTTAACTAGTGTGTATATATATATATATATATATATATATATTATATAGATATATATATTTCCTTCCTTCCTTCCTTCCTTTCCTTCTCCGTCTTCGACGAGACTCTCGGCCAATCTATGATCAATGTTCTCCATGTCTTCCGATCTCTCATGGCTTCTTTTCAATTCTGCTATGTTCAGTCCAGTATCTTTTCTGATGGTACTAGCCAGTGAGTTTTTTGGGGCCTCTTGCTCTTTTCCCGCATGACGTCTTTCTCAGAGACTTGCTTTGCATGATGTGACCAAGTAGGTGAGCTTTTGCTTTGTTATCCTGGCCTCCAGTGAGAATTTCGGTTTGTGATACGTCCAAACTACTTGTTCATTTCTCTGGCTGTCCACGAAATGCATAGCAGACGTCTCCAGCACCACATTTCAAATGCATCGTCTCTTTTGCCTACCTTTCTCAGAGTCCTGGTTTCGCGGCCATATGTTGCTATTGAGAAAACGATCGCACTGAATCTCTCTCTTCCCTCCAGGGGTTAACAGGAACAGTGGCAGTGTTGGAGGCCCGCTCGTGGGGCTCACAGCTCTAATCCACGTGAGGCTGCTCTCCTCACTTCCTCCTCCGGATACACAGGCTGTCTCAGAGAGTGCCCGTGCCCTTAAAGTGTGTGTGTGTATATATATAGCAAATGGAAATATTACTGTATGTTCATTTGCATGTCTTAGACAGGTCTGCAGCCCTGTATTTCACCATTATCGCCCAGCACACAGCACTTCCACTGCAGCAAGGGATTCTGGGAAATGACATGCAAATGAGCACACAGTGCCACCTTTTGTCTCAATCTCATATTACACGAGCAACCCTTAAGCCAATGCATGCTGTTTTAAACACAGCTTTTAAGCATAGGCTGGGGTGAGATGCAAAGCCAGTAAACCCACTCACAGACATGTTTCAACCTTGATGGGTACTGTGTGCTCATTTGCATGTCATTTCCCAGAATCCCTTGCTGTAGTGGAAGTGCTGTGTGCTGGGCGATTTTTACCCACCATAACCTTAATAAGTGTGGTATACACACGCACGCACGCACGCACACATATATATATATATATACACACACACACACATCCCATTATTTCCTCCCCAACCATCATACAATATAATTGGAAACCTATGTGGAATAAAGCAGCGGCTGTGGGCATTTAGGCAGTAGGGGCACTCATTTAAAACCAGCAGCAGAAAGACTTGGCCGTATGAAAGTGCATCGCACCACGCATTCAAAAACCTGCGTTGCTCAAAGCCAGTTTGGTTATATCAGGGTACAGTAGACAGTATCTGTTATACTCAGTCATGGTATATGCTCGTCTCAGTGTACGTCAACCAGATTCATATACATGATCCCAAGTATAACCAGATTGCACTGTATCTGACCATGAGTATAACCGGACTTGCACTCTATAAAAGAAAGAAAAGCACAAGGAGTGCAACGACCAAGGGAAGAGTAGTATGTAGTGAAAAATAAATAAAAAATGCAGTAGTGACTTACATGTATAAAGTTAGTAGTCCCTGGAATCTGAAGAATCACGTGTCTTGCTGTCGCGCCATTCCTCATATCTCTCCTTTCCCTTTCTTTCTCCCCCTGTCCCACCCCTGTTTTCCCCTCCCCCGCACCCCCCCCTGTTTTCCCCCCCTCCCTATTTTTCCTCCCCACTCCTTTCCCCCCGTTCTCTTTTCTTTCGTTTTTAGGTCTCCTTCTATCCTTCTCTGCTCACTTTTTTCTTTCGTTCCTCATTTAAATCTGTTGTGTTCCCCTGTTGTTACTGTACCACCATTCCCTTTTTGACCATTTGTGTGTGATTGTATTGTTGTTTATTGATTTTTAGTGTTACTATTTGTTTTTTTGATTATTACTATTGTTCTATTGCTCCATAGTTTAAGCATCGTTGAAACAACCATACTTCAAAACACTGAAATACCATTGATGACCACTTCTAAGTAAGTTTTTGCCTCTGTTGTTGATACAGTAGTGCACGTGAGGTCAATACAGGGTTCGAGGGATTACCCTCTCCATTTTTCGTATGACCCACTTAGCAAAACAACTTAGACCAATTGATGTCTGCTGCTAGAGAGAAAGCTGTTGCAAGTGCACCCAAACCAGCCTGACGAAGCACATGCATGTGCGAAACGCGTAGTGGTAGCGTGACATCTGTATCAGTATCTGTTGCAATTGTGATCACCTCGGCATATTATGTGTACTTAGCTCCCGTTTTGATTGAAGGCTCGTGAGGTTTCAGGAGACCGGTAGCTATTGCTATATAGCGGTTTCATGTGAATAGCGTAGTAAACGCTGAAACACCTGTGAACCAGCACGCCAGGATCGCACAGTCTAGTACGGCACTCCTCTACAGGACTTAGACCAAGTGGCGCGGCAGCACGGACATTGATTCTTCAGAGATCCCTGGACTACTACTTTATACAATGTAGTCAACTACCTGCATTTGTATTTATTGTTTAAATCATATACTTCTTCACCCTTGGTGCGGCTCTTTGCTTTTCTTTCTTTCATGTCTGGCTCGCTGGTGGGTGGAGTTTCTCTTACAGTGGACATTAGTGGAGGAGGGATTACATCTACGCTAGAGCTGCAAGAGGGGTAAGCTGATCTAATTTCAAGATTTTTCCTGTAGGAAGCATGACGCGTATTGGAAACACTCAGACAGCACTATAACTCTGACCTGAGTATCAGGTAACAAGACCGCACTATACCGACCCCCTGAGTGTAACCAGACCAGCTAACAATAACCCCGTAGTATAACAGATTACACTAAACACTGACATCGAGCATACGAGAGACGTCCTATACCAGACTAAATATAATAAAATAATACACATTAGCAGACCAAATTAAACTGCAAATAAAATAAACATAAAAAAATCAAAAGATGATCATGACTGAAAAGGCCAGAAAGTAGTTTTAAAGATATCTCACCATTACGTCTTAGTAGATTCATATTCAACTAACTATTTGAGTGACCAGAGTGCCTGGCTCCTCCACACCTCCGATATGACTCTTCCATGAATGATGATGACGAAGGAGTTAGCCCATTTCCATCATCATCATGCACGCACGGGCACGATCTGCCAAGCAAAAAAAACAAGCAAAACTTTGGGGGTGGAGTCACTATGTCATGGGCACACGTGAGTGTCAGTACCTACGTCTTGGGGTGGCCCAAAGGGTTTAATAAAGGAGCATTAGCCAGAATACATGACCTGGAAGTAACGTGAAATCAGGGTGACACTGGAGGAGTGCAGTGGTGACATGGAGTGGATATAGGCAGTAATGAGGAAACATCAGGAATTGCATGAATTAGTATGTGCTATTAGGGGGTAGTGGGTAACCTTGGGCACAGTGTGACACTTTGAGACATTGGGTGGAGTGGGGGGTTGTTTACATGGGGGAAGGTGCCGTACCTCTGGATTACTGCCATACAGTCTGTCTGTTGCGGCTAATCACACAAAGGGTGGGGATGGGGATCACTTCCTCGTGCAGCATCCTCACATGCTTGATGTAAGACCCGTGCGTTCAATTTGCATGCACTGACGCAAGACTGACGGTACCAGGTGAGGAGGTGGTGGGGGGTATTTTTAGCTCAGCATTTTACTTTTATGGTGCCCTTGCCACCCACAACCTTGAATAAGAAAGCCATGAGAAATGGTGAGGAGTAGGAGAAGTGCAGGGTGCTGTGGAAAACCAAGGTAAAATTCTTAAAAGAGCCATGTATCAGGACATGGTAGAGTAACATGAGTAAAGGAGGTTGCCATTGTTTAGACACCAGTTCCTGGTCTTGCGGATGGGGCACCGCAGGTGTTTGTTGTCGGGTGGTTTGTCCAGATTTTTTGTTTGACTCATGCCAAAAAATTGGCAAAATGAGTTCGACTGTTTTGGCCACCCTGTAGCCCATTTTTTTTTCTTTGAATTTTGTTTATACAGCTGTTATTGTAACCTCTTTCCTTATGGGTTTCCCTTGCCTTCAATAACATTAAGGATATATGGTTCCAACATAATGTTCTCATAACAATATTTTCCAGTTCTAAATCACAGTTAGACTCTGGTACCAGAAGAGAATAAGATAAACCTTAATGATGGGGTCCTGTCGCATGATCTGGCAAAATAGTAGAAGAATTCAGACATTTTATCAAGATCTATATGTATCAAGATCTAGCAACCTCTTTTCAAGATCTAATATATTCTCCCAGGTATATTACTCATCTGCGGTAGTTAAAAGAAGAGGTTGGCCTAGCTTTAAATAACAACACCCACTTTCAATTAAACCTAAAAAATCAATAAAGAAGGGCAATTTGTTCTCCTGATCCGCGTATATGTGAGATGGAGGTCACGCTGGTCAACAATTATGCCCCAAACTCAGCAGAGGTTCCCCTACATTTAAAAAATTCAAGACCTAATCCAGGAATTTAGAAAGGCCTTCTGTTTTGTGCAGGTGACTTCAATTTAGTCCAATCCCTCTAAACAGATAGATCCGGTGCTCCAAGTCAAGAGCAAATCCCCCCGACTCCAGAGTCAAGATTGCTTGCTAAAACTGTTATTGGAATCACAGGCTGTGTTATATGTGGATGTCTCTCACCAACCGAAGAGACACACATTCTATTCTTCCCCCACCAATTCATACTCAGGTTGACATGATCTGACAGATGCTCGACTGGTGGATAAAATTCCTAAAGCTAACATACATCCGATACATGGTCAGACCATGTTAATAGATATCACAATCCCAACTTATCCGCTCCTATGGCGGCTGGCCATGTAGTCTTAATGAGTCTCTTCTTAGTTTCCCGGATGTGGTTATTCCCCAACATGAGGACATCAAATTCTATTCCAAACAATTACTCCCCGAGTCCCTGTTTCCATGGTTGTGGGAGGCCCATGCCGTCATAAGAGGTGCACTTATGAGAGAGCCTCGTATAGAAAAACAATAGGAAAAAAAAACTGAGGCATATACCTTAACAATTGCAAACTTGAAAGAGTCACAAATCTTTTCAATCGGCAAGATATGGCAAAAATAATCAGAACTAGCGTGGAATTAACCTTTGCTCGCAATAAAACGAGCATCTATGAGATGGATGTCTCAAAAATACTACGAGAGGCGGAACAAGGCCCACACATGCCAGATCTAGGAAGTTGAGAGGCTCGGACACTCTGGGAGGAGCCCAGGCTATAAAAAATAAGGATGGGTCCTGTCGCATGATCCGGCCAAAATATTAAAAATTCAGAAAATGTAATCAAGATCTATTGGTAGGACTAATAATGTCTCACCACACCACCCGGAACTAGTTCTCCGCTTCCTATGATCAAGTCAGCTTACCACATTAACACTAGAACAGGTATTGAAAATTAACCAAAGAATATCATGTAGAATGTGTCGGCAATTAAGGGCCTTAAAAACTTAAATCTCCTGTATCTGGATGGTTTTTTCCGGTATATTCTACAAAAAGTTCCTACATGATAACCCCCCCCCCCCCCCCAGTTTACCACCTATTTATAACATTTATGGAAGGCGAGCCCATTCCCGAACTACTGTATGTCTTCAGCCAATAGAGTAGTGATACCCAAAAAAGGAAAAGAACCCTACTATGCCGTTCGATATCCGCCCTATCTCCGTTATAAACATGACTTGAAGTTATTTGCCAAGATATTGGCCACTGATTAAATGAGTCACATGCCACATTTAGTGCACCTAGACCAGGCGGGCTTTGCTCCTTCAACACGCCAGTACAATGTATCTCGTATAGTAGAACTGATCCACTCAGCAATGTTCCGAAAAGCTTTGATAGACTCAACTGGGATTTCTTTTCTCTGTACAAAATATGATTAATAAATATATAATTAGATTGTAAGCTCCTCGGAGCCAGACTCCTCTTCCTTATTTCTTTATGTCTGAAGCACTTATTCCATGCCCTGTTATATATATTATTTGTATTTATATGATTCAACATGTATTACTACTGGCAAGCGCTATGTACATTTAGGCGCTTATAAATAAGAGCATACAATACAATATGGTTTTACCGGTCATTTCTACAAGCGGTCAGAGGTCTCATCACACCCTTCAGATAGAGTAGATGTGCCGCCTTGTCTCCAATAGAATCCAAATAACTAATGGCACTAACAAGGGCTGTCCCTTATCCCCTCTACTGTTTGCGCTCTCAATAAGCCTCTGGCAGCTACTTTATATTGACTCCAAACATCTCATGGGTACCTATCGGTAAAGTTTAATTACAAATTTTCCTTATTACGGACATGTTTCCTGACCCTCATACGCCCCTTAATATCCCTCCAGAAACTCTACCAATCTCTTGAAGACTTGGAGTAGTCAGGCTTTAAAAATCAATCACAACCAAATCCCTGGCATTGGCGGTGAACATACCCAGCGAAACTGTCAAGCTTCTCAAGCTAACTTTATTTTACATACAAACTCATTACATTCCCTATCTCGATTAATGTTCCAAAATCCTATAAACCATAAAAATGTAATTACCTTAACTAATTAAAACCTAAAGAAAGATTTGGATCCTGAACATATACAATGTCTCATAGATCGGCAAAATAATATCTATTAAAATGAAATCTCCTACCATGTGTAATGTATTTTTTTCCCTACTACTCTCCCATTAAGATACCACTTAATATCTAGAGGACTTTATCCATCATTACCAAGTTTGTATGGAACAGACAAGCCCAAGCGTCAAGAGAGAGATATTATATAGGCTATGGTGATGGGGGGGCTAGCCCTCCCTATTCTAACTGAAATACTATCAATCCAGAACTCGACGCTGAGTCAGCTTCTATTGTCTGTATGGAACTCGGATTCTCACTCTAGAGGATAGGTAGATAAGAGAAGTCAGAGTCCAAACCAGTGGACATCAAACCCTTTATGGGCAAACCAAATCCAACGAGACCACCAAATACTCTATCCCACCCACTGATTAGACACTCCTGACCTCTGGGACTTGCCTGAATTTAACCTCACAACAGAGTGTTTCCCCTAGGATCCCGTCTTCAACAACCAACTTTGACCCGGCAGAGTGACAGTGCATTCCAAGCCTTAGGGCAAACGGCATAGTCAAAGTAGGAGATCTGTTCTCTTCTGTAGATTTATCCCATTCCAAATTACAAAAAAATAGAAACCTGCCGCCCCCTCTGAGATATTTCGCTACTGTGCAGTAAAACTTTTGGTCACACAAATTTATGATCGGTGGTGTCCCCTGCCTCCACTATGTTTGAAACGCTTTATATAAACCGAGCTCTGGAAGGTGTGATAATCCTCCTGTACCATATTCTAATTAGCTCTGACGAAGGTGGCAAATATCTTATAATGCTTAAATGGGAGAACTAGTAGAGGTCCCAATGACGAGGACTGGGCAGATATATGGGAAGCTGCTGCAAAAAGCTCAATATGCACTGTGCTAAAGAGAACTCCTATAAATTACTATTTCCACATGGTATATGACTCGGTTAGGCTCCATGCAATATTTACTCCCATTCGCCGTCCTCTTTTAGAGGCGGTGGAAAAATGGTTCAATGTCACATATCTGGTGGAGATGTCAAAATTGGCCCCCCTATGGAAGCTTTGCTTCCCAACTTATTAATAGGTTATTAATGTTAAATGTGTGACCGACCATGTGTGCCCTCCTTGGAAGACCATTCAGGATATGCTGCGGCGCCTCAGCCAAGATGATCACCCATATCATGTCGCCACAGATGCTGTCTCATGGCATCCTGGAAAAAACAGGAAGCTCCGTCTCTACTATGTTAAACGTAGGATATGGCATTTCTCTTGTTATGGAAAGCTCACTGCATTCCTGAAGATAACTGCCATGGTTTTCCCAGATATGGCATCACTGTTTCGCAGAGTAGACAACAGAAACTGGTCTTAATAGGAGGCATTAAATCATTCCCCCCAAGGTTGGTCGGGCAAGGCCTGGAACAAGAATATTTCTTATAGATAATAGGTACAGGAAATAGACAAGTTAAAAAAGCTGATAAGAAGGTGCTCCCCCCTCCCCCCCCTCCTTTCCTTTGTATTTGTCTGGTGCATTTTATTATTTAACGTGTTGTTATACTGTGAAGGTTGTTAATTTGACCCATAATCACTGTTCCAATTTAAATGTTAAAAACTGCTAGTTATTGTCCTGAATTTTCCCTTTTTATTTTCTTTCTGCATCTCATTGAAAACTGCAAATAAAATTAAGTTGACAAAAAAAGCCATTGTGCGTACTCCTTGTTGTCTTCTCGAAAAAGTATGATTGAAAGTAGATATTTCTAAAAAGGAAACAGTGAGTTACATATGGGGGATTGTCATATCTGAAAACAAACAAGTGGAATAGGAAAATATGTCATACCCTTATGCATCACAGAGTGCAAAATGTTACAACCATTTAGCAGTAATACAGTATTTGCATAGCCTTGGTAGAGTGTAATAGAGGAAAACCTTGAGACTACTGCTTGTTGAAATCAATTTGTTTTCAGAGTTTTTGAAAGAACAGAAGAAAACATTGGTTCTGTTTAGTTGATCAAGAAGTTCATGATATGACTCCTTAAGAATATTATGATTAGGATCTATCATAAGATAAAATAAATCTCCAGTGTCAAATTTTCTTAACATTTACTGCTACACGAAATAATTATTTAATTTATTGATAAAATAAAATTGTTCAAGAGAACATCCAATTTACATTTACTAGACTGAATCCGAGTGAGATGGAGGAGAACTGTGGAAGGAAATGTCAATTTCATGATTGATGAATGTCAGAGATTGGAAAGTAAAGTTTAAGATAGATCACAAGTGAATTTGCGTCCAAAAGAATCTGCAGGATAAGACAATTTTGGTGGACAGAGTGCAGAAGTAGAGAAGTTATGCTATATGCACTGAATAATATAAGTGACATTTGTAGCAGAAATCTTATATGAGTTGCTATTAAACAATCATGATAATAATATACAGTAGATTGTATTTTTATTTATTATGTTTTGGAAAAGAACTTCTACGGACTGCAGCTTTAAATGAAAGTATGCTAGCAGCAGATACTGTAATGATTAAACATGGATTAGTACTTCTTTTTATTTTTTAAAGGTGGGTTATTGTTTACTTATTAACCACATGAATAGAGATGTATTTTTAGTATGATCGGCCTCAAAAGATACAATCAGAAAGAATAGCAAGAACTGCATTACAAGTGACTAGAAAACATCAGAAGTGGTAATAGACATGTAGACATTTCTATAGAGAAATCAGATTAAAAGGACAACTGCATACTTAATTGCAAATATAAAATAATGGTAATGCTTGTAACCTTCAGAGAATATTTCAGCTGGCGAAATGATAGAGAACATAAATATAATGTGTAAGCAAAAATGAGATATATACTTTTGATCCCAGCTGTTTATTGTAGTGAAAGGTACTGTACTTACAGTACTTTGTCATTTGATTCAAGAATCAGGGAGACTAACAGAAAATGATGAGAGTTGACATCTGGAAAATTTGATATACACCTTTCATACAAATAACCAATTGAAAGCAATGGAATTTTGTTTTCTATAATAATATGGTGGATATTTGCACTTGCAGATTGTAGCCAACTAACTTTTCCTTCTCGATTCCGGGGAACGCTGCAGAAATCCAGTGGAGCAGGGATTAATGCTTTGGGTTTAATTCAGAAGCAAAGCCCAACCAGCAGGCTGCATGACTTGTAACCTTTCGAAGCCGCGTCATTTTTTTTTTCTGCTGCTGCTGCTCTGGGGCATGGGGTAGGTAAGTTTGGCTACATTTGTATTTTAAAGAAAGGAGACTTAATAAATATTGTAACTCACAGATTGTTTCCGTCTGCTGATCAGTTTTAATAAGCATTAACAGCATTAATATTCGTGCTTACCTACCTGCTTTTCACATCTCTTTTTATACTCCTGCACAGGTGCTTTAGTTCCATCCATCTCTGTCCAATACATTAGTTTTACTCACGCTATTAAGTACAAAAAAATAGTTTTGTGGCAAAAGATATATAATGTTTTCTTGTCTTTCTTAGCCACCCTGGGGACACTGGATTTTACTTGCTGTATGATCAAGAAAATAATGCTCTGCACTGCACAATAATAAATCCAGTACGTTCCGTCTGGTCTACATGCAACAGCTATTATATACAGTATGTCCTGACTCCTGAGGAAGGAATCCTCAATAACCTCATAAGTTCTTATTGTGGTAGATTCAGTACTTCATAACAATTAGACAATGTCCGTTATATTTTTTATTAGGGGCCACTTTTGTACCATTCTCTTATTCATTACTCTCTCGTTTTCTTCTTTTATTTTTCATCTTTTATATATCATTTTCTTATTTTTCTTTCTTCCTGTGCCATGTCTTGGTGGTAGGAGTAGTTAGTAAAGAACTTGGAGCTATGATAGCACATACCTATGCAGTTTGTATTTATTTTATCTGTTGGGCTGTCAGTCCTTATGCAGCAATCATTCAAGACATATTCAGATATATATATATTATATATATATATATATATATATATATATATATAGCAAATGGAAATATTACTGTATGCTCATTTGCAGTCTTAGGTTGAGTCCATTCTCTCTGCTTGCTCGCTACGGACGCGCTGAGCCAGGGAAAGTGGGGTTTTTCCCGGCCTTGCGTTGCTTACTGCACGCGCCGTCAGGCCGTCATGGGCGGGCCTGGTCAGGCGCGTCACTGGCCGGGCGGGCCCGTGATTTCACGGAGCTGGTTCACCCTCATTGGGCGACCGCTCACGTGACCGGCCTGTCGCGCCGGCAAGAGCGGGGAATTATAAATTCCCCTAAGACCTGCGCTTCCGCAAGCGCGCGGCAAGCGCAGTGAGCCCCTACTAAGCCGCTCTAATTGCGGCTTGTAGGGTGCTCAGTGCTGAGCGGGTACGCGCCTCATCACGCATCCCAGCAAGCGGTTAACAATGGCGAGGCCTTTGACAGATCTGCGCAACCCCCCCCTTTCACCATTATCACCACAATTCCACTGCAGCAAGGGATTCTGGGAATGACATGCAATGAGCAACACGTGCCCACTTTTGCTTCAAAACCTATTTTTAAACATGGTCCCCCTATAGGCCAATATATATATATATATATATATATACGTATATCATATAATATATATTAATATATATACAACATATATATAGTATATAGTATATATATATTATACATACATCAAAGCATTTCAATGTACATTGAGAGGGCCAACAATAATTGTTACTAACATCACCTTGCAACCTACAATAAAAGCCTTGAAATGGTAGTGGCCATTCAATAAACTATTTGATGTTTAAATAAAATAAAAGCCAAGAAAAACTCAGGAGATAAGTACAAAAGCATCACTGAACTGTATGTCTGACAAATGTCTGTTTTGCAAAAACAGTGCAGAAAGGGTTCATTTTAATCATGAAATTTATACAGTTTTTTTTTTGTTTTTCTTTATAATATTTACTTCCATTTAAATAATTTAAGTATACAAGAAATACTAGGGAAGCATTTCCACACAGGTTATGTTTTTGTTATCTGTTTCCTAATAGCTATAAACTTATGTAATGACCTTCGCAGGATTCAATATGCAGTTAGCGGCTACTCTATGGTAGGGAAGCATTTGGTTTGTTCCATCAGTATACTGTATGTTCACTGTATATGCATAAGGGCCTTTGTATGCGTGTTAATTAGTGTAAGAATATATGTATGTTTTAGTAGCAGGAGCGGTGAATAAAACAATTCATGCACAAGCCTTCCGCTTTTTTTAAACTCCCAAAGGAACCATACTCCAGCCGTGAGATAAGTAGTATAGTAGCATAGCCTTGGTAGAGTGCAACCTGAGGCAACTTTCTGTCCCTCAATGAGCAGCCACTTTACATCTTGTTCAACTTGCCCCTTATTCCCTCTAGATTGTTAACTTTCAGAGCAGGATCTCATTACCTTTTGTATATGGTGGCGTGGTCGGTCCTTATTTGGTATGTCCTTCTGTTTTGTAATATACATATCTCTGTCCCCTATTATGCCACGCTGTCAGAATAGTGTTGGAGCTTTACACTACATCGATAATAATTAGTATAACTTAAGTTTGTCTCTTGGGAAAACTGTCATTATTATTATACATTAGTGATTTATGTTTTGATTTAATCGTAGAGTTATACAGTATGTCAGTATCTGGGATACAGAACTCTCTTGTTCAATAAAATGTTACTGATTTATGTCAGAAAGCATTAATTGGTCACACAAGTTGCCGTTTTTTTTAACTCCTACCTATCCTTCTCTAACGCACATTCACACTCATCAAAATCCTGTTAGGTCTCCTGCACAACATAACTAGACTAATGTATGTACTTCTTCATACCAGTCTCTTTACTAAAACCTTGGTCATGTCCTCACCTAGAGTTCACATCATTTTTTCGCTTTTTGCGAATCAGGTCGTCTTAGCTGGGGATTTTCATGTAAAGTTTGGCAAAACAGCATGTGTCATAATTTTTGTTTTGCCACGTATTAAATCAAGATCAATGCTGCCCATTTTTGCTAAATGTCGCTTATTTCTGGCAATGTAAAACGTAGAGGAGGACTTCATCCATTGTATGAACCAATTTTGAAAAATTTTGTACAACTCCTCACCAATTTTTTTGTTTGTTTCTTTTTCGGTTTCTTCCTGCTTCACATCTTTCCTCTCCCGTCAATTTATTTTAAATGCTGGCAGCTACTTTAATATCATCTCTGTAGTTTCTTATGTCACTTCAACTACACCTTCAAACTTCCTGTCCTCCATGCATTACTACAGTACCTCTGCCCCCTCTCTGTCTGGCCGTCATCAATCTTGCATTGCAGGGCATCATACTGTACCTGATCCTGCAGTAACTGCTATTCAGTCAATGCATGTTACTGCCGCCTCATCTCATTTCTATTCTCGCTTCACGTGCACACTGCTCTGCACAAGCATCCGTCCTCGTCACTCCACCTCCTCTACAATTCTGTCCCTCTCTACTGCTTGTCTTGTCAGAAAGCATTCTTGTCACGGGAGACCGATAACTTTAACACCAAAACCACCGCTCATCACTAGCACCAGACAGGACAAAGTTGTAGATAAAATGGGGTTTATTCTGAACGCAGCAGACAAACAAGATGTCAAAACACAATACAATACCAACCGGGGCCTTGGGAGTAGACTCTAGCCTCGCTAGGTGCAGGGACCTGCTTCAGAAGCCTTGTCCTGTCCTCTTCTCATCCGGATCTCAGAGTGCTGATCACAACCCAGGCATCCCCCTCTGAGATTCTCTGCCGCTTGTCACTGTAAAGATCAACTCCTTTACAGAATGGTCTTCATGTCTCTCAGATAGTCCTCTGAGGGTCCCAGTGTCTCTCTGTCTGTTAGCCTCCTGCTCTCAGAGGCTCTCTGAAGGTAGAACTGATTCTCTGATCAGCAGCACCCATTTATATATCCCTCTGTGTATCATTCATGGGAGATTGTATGGACAATTCAAGCACAAATTAAGTTTAGTGCCACAACTGCCAAGCTGCTAAACCCCTCCCTGATTAAATCAGAGTCTGTGCAATCCTATCGTTTTGAGGAGAGTTTGCCATAAAGATGGACACGAATTCTGCTGCTGTTCACTGCCACCACCACACAGTCACCCCTACTACCACCTACCACTACCAAAAAACCACTAAACTTGAGGCCAGAGAACGAAACGCGTGTGATTGAACATATGACCATGTTGCTGTTTCTTGTTGATGATGTCCTCGAGAACCTTATATTGGCCTCCTCTATCTGCCGTACTCCTTTTCCAACTGTTCCTGGACCAATCACTTAGATTTTTCCTTGCAAAAAGCCGCCGTCCCTTCCTCAGTATTTCATTCTGTCTTTTGAGTCAGTTCCAAAAAGTTGTAGCTTGAAGTTATCCTCTCTCCATTTCATACTAAAAACATGGGGGTCATTCAACAGGCATACCAGTAATTTAGAAGCCATGTGCGCACATCATCATTTTCATCATCATTGTCACCATTATTGTGATACATACCAATTAATGTTTTTTCGAGGAGGAATATTACAGGGATAATCCTACAATCCCACTTAATCATTGCTCATAAAAACAGTGGCTTCCCTCAAGGGCCCACATGCCTCACACTCTTCCATCATACGTATGTCACTACCAGGCTGCAGAAAGGTCTTCAGCTACTGGCTAGCATGCTCCATTACAAAATCCCTTGACCGCCTTCTGTGCTCATGGAGGCACTAAAGCATATATAGGTGTATAATTCTAGTGTGGTGACATCTCCGTTTTTAGCTGTGCTGGGCAGGATGTTTTGCTCCTGCAGCTTAATGATTGGCTAAAGTGAGCACACATATTTTTTCGAGCTACTGTACAATCAAAATGCTCTGCACATTCTGACACAGGATTTTAGGAAAGGTGACCTATTAATTGAGTATGGGTGCCAAAACAATGTGTCAGGTTTCCTTATTTCAGTGCTGCACCAAGTTGGAACCTATTCCTGCCACAAACCAACCTCATTCTGTATTTTTTGCTAACACAAATCAGAAGCTTTGTGGTCTTTTCTTCAAGACTCTTCATACATAAAGTGACATGTCTATGGAACGTATTGCAGCTGCAGAGTTGACTGTTCTTTGGTCCCCACCTTTTGTAGTTTGACAATAGCAAAACACACCAATGGGCAGTAATTGCAGGTAGTCACCCGCCTCCATGACCACTACTCCACGGGCCAGTAGTGAGGTGTACCCAACTTCCTCTACTGGGCTAGGGCGTCAACCACCGATGCAACAACTTTTTGTGTACAGTTTGGTAGAACCTGTTAGAGAAATAGGATCTGGTTGGGTGGTCCACGTGACTCTAAACTTTGAATAAGCTCTATGAAACCCTTAGATTCAACAAATTTGAATGGCAACAATCCATAGCAAGCATTGTAGCTAAATTACATTTAGCACCAGAGGCTCTTCATGGGTGCAGTGTAATTTGTTCCACTTTTCAATTTTTTTCCTGAACTCTGGGATGCTGCTTTTCATTAGGGTGCTGTATATTAGACTAATTGTGCTAGTACAGTACTAAGTGCCTCCCTGGTGTCTGCTAGTACTCATCGCTACTGCTCCTGCCTGGACCTCCTTGGGACCTTACTATCTCCTGTGGATTCCGAAGACTGGACGAGTCCACTCATACTACTGAGGAGCCCTCTTTCTCCTACGGAGAATAAAAGACCGCAGGGACCTAGACTGATCCACCTCGACACTTCCGGAAAGGGAGACCTTCCTAAACATCCACGTAGCGGAGGACACCACGATGGTTCGTGATTTACCGAAGGCGACCGGACACAGAAGCTCCAAGCACAGATTCTCTCCCCTGCATGTATTCATCTACTTCTAGTAAGTAGGCAATTTATTGAGCTAAGAATTAGTGCACCCATTGGCAATCAAATACGGCGCAATGTCCTGTTCCTGCTAATGTCACCATCTTCAGGTTGATATACAACGTGAAGAGGACTGTATGCTTTTCACTTTGTGAACTGTGATTTTTAAACCATCTAACATCAGCTGACCTTTCAAGATTGGGACTTACAGTCTGTATATCCTTTAATTTTGGACTTTAATATCATTCTCCATTCATTCACATGCGCCAGGTTTATGTCTATTTTTGTATTTGTATTCATGTGTAGAGGTTTATTTTGGGGATATCCTCAGTAGATCACAAGGCGCGTTTATTTGGCACTGCACTGTTTAATTAATTTATTTGTGCACTGCACAGTCACATTTAGTATAGCGTTGTCACAGTATATTTTTTATTCTAACTGTTGCTGTGTGTTGTTTTCTGATTGCTGCAACCCCCCTTTGTCTAATGCTGGCTACCTAATTTTGCCTGTCACTTTGTGGGGGGTCACAACTGTTCTACATAAGCAATATGTAGCTGTAACACAATCATTTGCTCGTTTAAACTAACACCACACAATGATTCTTGTTGTTGTATTTGAAAAATGGGAAATGGGAGACGTAACTGGTGTTTGTGGATGAACTTGTGAATATAATCATGATTTTCTATATTGTGGTGTAGATGGTGTTGGCCCTGGGGGG
>WSYH01010519.1:0-22963 GCA_036426205.1 Ascaphus truei | reverse complement strand
ATCACTGTACACGGGAGCCTGAAGATATTGTTTCCCCAGAAGGGAGTTCAGCTCCATTTATGTGTAAACAAGTCAGTAGGAGTGTGACGGTGAGGGGGTAGCTCAATAATAAAGGTTAAGCTCTTGGACCCAGCTGTCGTATATGTATCACTGAGACTGTAATAATTATGAGACAATTCAATATTTTCTGTGATTTGCCTTTCCAGGGGTGCTGGGCAGTAGAGCTGGCGAGGCTGTAAATTTAAGGGTGGGTTTTGCAGAGAATCTTTAATCCGATTGTTGCTATGTATCGGGATCCCGAGTTGTGGGATGCTCCAGAGATGTACCAGGGAATCGGGTAAGATTCTTGGGCACATTGAAGCACAGTACTCCGGCAAAATCCTACCCTGGAAACGCTCTTGCGACTCACTGCCAGGGTTCCCTGCTTCAGCACAGGCTGGAAAAGTAAAGCGGGCATGGGGGATCAAGGTATCCCAAGAATAGTAGGTAGTTTAGACACAAGTCCAAGTAGCAGTGCTCAGTGTAGTGGAAACATATAGTTACAATCAATATTGAGGAAAACACACATGATGGTGTATAGAAAAAGCCAAATGATGCTGAGAGAGAAATTGGACCCAGTGTATGTATGTATGTCTTTATTTGTATAGCGCCATAAAATGTACATAGTGCTTCACAGTAGTAATTCATGTCATATAAATAACAAATATAAATAACAGATCATGGGAATAAGTGCTTCAGACATACTGTAAAAGTAACATTAAGGAAGGAGTCCCTGCTCCGAGGAGCTTACAATCTAATTGGTAGGTAGGGAGAACGTACAGAGACAGTAGGAGGGAATACTAGTAAGTGCGTCTGCAGGGGGCCAAGCTTTGTGTCATGTGTCCATGATTATCCAGTGCTACTCATATGCTTCTTTAAGCAGATGTGTCTTAAGGTGGGTCTTAAAGGTGGATAGCGAGGGGGCTAGTCGGGTATTGAGGGGAAGGGCATTCCAGAGGTGTGGGGCAGAAAGTGAGAAAGGTTTAAGGCGGGAGAGAGCTTTAGATACAAAGGGGGTAGAAAGAAGACATCCTTGAGAAGAACGCAAGAGTCGTGATGGTGCATAGCGAGAAATTAGGGCTGAGATGTAGGGGGAATGGATACATTTAGATACTTCCCAATTCTCCAGCCTGCTAGACGTTGGTTGCCGTGACAACCCCTTTAATTCCCCTGGCTAAATGGACTTTTCTATACTCCCCTATCTGTAGTCACAGGTAGCTTAGCCCTGTCCCTATTCCTGTGTGACAAACATTACACACTTCCTTTTCTTATCCTGCAACTGAGTGAGTACTCCCATTCTTCCCTACTCCCTTGCAAAGCAATCCGTGTGCCCGTCCCTTGATACAGAAGCACTTCACATAGAGAAGCCCTCTCTACCCACACAAGAACCTTTCATTTCTATAACTCCCTCAATAAAGTTAAGAAAAGACAAAAGGACTTGTTGTGCTTTCAAAGGGGGGTGAGTTAAGCTATCTGGCCATACTTATATCTACAGTAGCATATAACGCTGTGGCTACAGAATACATATAGTGGAGAATGGGCTTGGATGGTGCGGGCCAGCAGATAATGCTGAGGCCTTGTGCTATGCACAGACATTGGTTCCCTCAGCCCCAGGAGGGGCTGAGCTCCTCTTCCTTCCCTGGGTGGGAAGGCACACACACTGATCCTCCCTAATGCAAAAGGGGAGGGCTCAGGGTCTGCACCAGGATTGGCTGCAACACAGACCCAGTGTCACCACCTCTCCTGCCACTCAGGGAGACTGCTTGAGGGGGGTAAACTCCACAGGACAGCCTGTCACTGTCTGTAGCTATCAGAACTTATGTGACAGGAGGGCAGAAAGATAGTCTGGACCAGCCATGGCTATATATGAAACTGGAAAAGGTGAGCCAGGCCGGACCCCTAGTATAACGGGGTCAGAGGCCACTGCCCTCTAACCCTAACACAGATTACAAACACACCATTCATACAACAACACTTCCCCCGTTCCCAGCGCTTGCACAATTGTCCCAGTAGTTTCCCGGCAATTTCCCTGGGGCCCAGTTTGCGGGTAGCACAGTGTGTGATGAGCAACATCGGAGGCCTGTGTTGTGGTGACGGAGGGGGGAAGCTGCTTATATGTTGGGGTCCCCGTAGGTAGTTGTACCCGCGCAGTTCGCTCCCTTGTGTTATGTTACTCGTGCTTCTCCTGCCCTTTGTGGGCTCGGGGCCATCCGGTTCTGTGGGTATCGGCCAACCTGCGGTTCTGGTATAGGGAGGGGAGGAGATAGGGGCTACTTAAAGCCCAGCTGTTGGGGAGTGCGGCTCCTCGCTGCCCACCTTTCCCTTGTTAGTGTGAATCGTTCATGGAGAACCATGACATCGATCTTATTGTTAACAATTGCCACTGTTTGCTTGTCGTATTTTGCATGTGAATATTGACGTTTCTCATTGTTCTTTTACAGCGCAAAGTCTTTATACTTTTTGGAGAAAATGGAAGGACTGAAGTTCCTACGAGGAGGGGTCGTTTGACTATTTGCCTCTGTCGCGGAGGCTTTTGTTGGGCAGCTGCTTGTTCTTGCCAGACTGGGAGCTGGGCTGTTAAAGTCCGGGGGAGTGGTGAGTGACATGACTTCCGGGAGCCCACTCGCAACAACGGCCGGGTCACATGGGGCTGGCCGTAAGGGTCACGAGGTCAGCGGTTCAATGACCGGCTGACCGGTCCTTCCCCTTTAAAGGAGCACTCTGGCAGGGCGTGGCATTTACTCTATTATTTATAACATAAACAGCCGCAAAGGTAAAAGTGGGCTCATATTGACTCCGGAAGAGAGATGGTTAAAAGTAGCGCGCATAAGGTTTTTTTCATATCTACCAACAAGCTCTAAGTCAGGGGTGGCCAACTCCATCCTCAAGAGCTACCAACAAGTCAGGTTTGCAACCCTGTCTTTCCCATTATCGCTTAGGAGACAATGCTTCTACTGTAGCCAAGGATTCTGGGTAATGACATGCAAAATAGCACAGTGTGTCACTTTTTGCTTCTCATCCATTTTAACATTATTTATTTATTTATTTATTTATTTATAAAATATTTTACCAGGAAGTAATACATTGAGAGTTACCTCTCGTTTTCAAGTATGTCCTGGGCACAGAGTAAAACAAATAATACATGGTTACAAATACAGTTACATAAATGAACAGGGTATACATTACATACAAGACATTGCGTGCACAGTTAAAGAAAATGTATATTATGAGCTTATGAAACAGTTACAGACCAGGTTAAAATGTGAGACAGCCTTATATTTGAAAGAACTTAAACTGGTGGTGGATGTGGGAGTCTCTGGTAGGTTGTTCCAGTTTTGGGGTGCACGGAAGGAGAAGGAGGAACATCCGGATACATTGTTGAGCCTTGGGACCATGAATAGTCTTTTGGAGTTTGATCTCAGGTGATAAGTGCTGCAGGTGGTAGGGGTGAGGAGCTTGTTCAGGTAGCTGGGAATCTTGCCCATGAAGAATTTAAAGGCAAGACAGGAAAGGTGAACTTTGCGCCTAGACTCTAGTGTTGACCAATCTAGTTCTTTGAGCATTTCGCAGTGATGTGTGTTGTAGTTGCATTGGAGAACAAAACGACAAATTGAATTGTAGAGGGTGTCAAGTTTGCTAAGGTGGGTTTGAGGAGCCGAGCCATATACTATGTCTCCATAGTCAATAATTGGCATTAGCATCTGCTGTGCGATACGCTTTCTGACCAGGAGACTTAGGGAGGATTTGTTCCTGTAAAGTACCCCTAGTTTGGCATAGGTGTTGGTTGTCAGGGTATCAATGTGCATCCCGAATGTTAAGTGGGAGTCAAACCATAAGCCCAGGTATTTAAAACTAGTGACAGGTGTTAGGGTGGTGTTAGTGTTGGTTCGAATCAGGAGCTCAGTCACTGGAAGCTTTACAAATTTAGTCTTGGTCCCAAATACCATTGTTACAG
Source organism: Ascaphus truei (assembly GCA_036426205.1). Classification (NCBI taxonomy): domain Eukaryota; kingdom Metazoa; phylum Chordata; class Amphibia; order Anura; family Ascaphidae; genus Ascaphus; species Ascaphus truei. The sequence continues at coordinate 18,969 of WSYH01010519.1, read as the reverse complement.
TCTTGTCAGTGTTTAAAAACAGTTTGTTTTGGGAAATCCAGTTTTCGAATCTCAAAAAGTCAGACTGAAGTATGTGTTGAAGGTCAGAGAGGCTATGATTGTGTGCATATAGGATTGTGTCATCTGCATACATGTGTATTGAGGCTTCCTTACAAGCTGTGGGAAGATCATTAATGAACACTGAGAAGAGTAGGGGCCCCAGAACAGAGCCTTGCGGGACACCACAGGTGATATCCAGACGGTTGGAGTTAGAGCCTGAAATGGACACATGTTGGGATCTTCCTGATAGGTAGGACTGAAACCAGTTTAAAGCATGTTTCCCTATTCCAGAGCTCTGGAGTTTGTTAAGCAGGATAGCATGATCGACTGTGTCAAAAGCCTTTGCAAAATCTAGGAATACTGCACCAGTGAGTTGTCCCCGTTCCATTCCACACTGGATTTCATTGCAAACTTTTAGCAGGGTAGTTACGGTGGAGTGTTTGGGGCGAAATCCAGATTGGAATTGGCTAGGGAAATTTGTCTTGGTGTAGAAATCGCTTAATTGGGAGTGGACACATTTTTCCATGACTTTGGATAGAATTGGGAGAAGTGAGATTGGCCTGTAGTTTGAGACAGTGTTTTTGTCCCCACTTTTGAAGATTGGGACAACTCTGGCAGTTTTCCAGGTCTTAGGGATATGGCCTGCAGACAGGATAGAGTTGACTATGGACGCAATTGGTTTGGCAATGGCTGGGGCACCAAGTCGTAGGAACCTAGATTGTAGTAAGTCGGGTCCACATTGGCTGCTTAGTTTTAGTTTGAGGAGCGCTTGTATAATCTCCTCTTCAGATACTGGGCCAAATTAAAATTGTGGGCAGTGTTGGGAGGGGGTGGGACTGTAGGGATACTCCCAGGATGAGATTCATGTTTGGGGTTTGTGCTGCGTTTCGCTAATAAGTTAGTGGCACACCCCACAAAGTAATCATTGAATGCATTTGCGATGTCAGTGGGGTTTGTCAGAGTAATATCCCCCTTAGTGATATTACTTGGTTGTTGATGGTTAGGAGGCTGGAATATATGGTTGATAACCTTCCAGAAGTTAGCTGGGTTTGTTGTATTTTGGTGGAGATTGTCAGAGTAATATTGGGCTTTTGCATGCCTTGTTTGCTTTGTGCACATGTTCCGCATGCATCTGTAGTGATTGAGATCCTTGGTAGTGCCAGTTACTTTGTAGCTTTTCCACAAGGCATCCCGGAACTGGTAGAGTGCTATAAGGTCAGGTGTAACCCATGGAAGGTGGGCCCCCCGTACCCTTATTTTGCGTAGTGGAGCATGGGTATCGCAGAGTTTTAAGAACTCGGATTGGAAATAGTCGAGCGCAGAATCAGGGTCGGGAATTAAATCGATTCTGTGCCATGGGCAGTTGGTAAGGTCATCCAGAAACTGTTGTGGGTTAAAGTTTTTAAATGTTCTAGTGAGGAGAACTTTAGGGCTTGAATGGGGCGGTTTAATTTTCCTTACACAGTACACTATTGCATGGTCACTGAAAATATCAGGAAGGATGCCAGAGGATTGGATTCTGCTGGGGTTTGAGGAGAGAATCCAGTCTAGCAAGGAATGGTTATGCGATTTCAGGTTTATCCGTGTGGGTTGGGAAATGAGTTGCGATAGGTTAAGTGACTTGAGTTGTATCTGGATTTTGTGGTTTTTAGGGTCAAGCCAATTGAAGTTGAAATCCCCAAGAACTAGCAGCTCACTCTTCTCATTCAGAGAGGAAATGGAGCCAAGAAATTGGGTGAAATCAGTCAATGATTGCAGAGGGGCTTTAGGGGGGCGGTAGATGCCAGCGAGCAAGATGGGCTTAGAAAAGGGGAGGCAGATTTTGCCAACTAGAATTTCAAAAGAGGGTGGGCTTGGTGGGCAATTTAACAGTGTAAATTGTAATGTGTCTGCAATATAAAATAACACCCCTCCTCCTCTCTTTGACCTATCTCTCCTATAAATGGAGTATCCCTGAATGTCAATATTTGCATCAGGGGTTTTAGGGGTTAGCCATGTTTCTGTAAGAACGATGGCTTTGGGTTTATGCATAAGGCACCATGCCCTTAGTTCGTCAAGTTTGGGCAGCAGGCTCCGGATGTTTATATGGGCGACAGATAGCCCTTTTTGGAATTTAAAGGTGGAATTCTCAGGGGCATGGGACAGATTTGAAATGGGAGGACCTGGGTTAGTTTCAATATCACCTGCTAAAGAGAGTAATAGTATGAGTAGAAATTTGGATAGTTGTTTGCAAGTTGTAGATTTGTGATGTTTGCCATTTGAGTGAGCAGTGGTTGGTGTGCTGGTTTTTAGAGTTCTCCACCAACATGGGCCCCTAGGACGGTTTTGACACTTTTTTTTTACCCACTATGAGTCTTTTAATGTCTGGTTATACCCACGTACCAGCTTCACATGGCATAACTAGAAAGCAGCCTTGATCTGATGAGACCCAAAAGGTGGAACTGCCTGTGAGTAGGTTACTGGCTCTGCACTCAAACCCAGCCATGCTGAAACGCTGTGTAATGCGGCAGCCATGCTCACAGGGGTCCGTGTTAACTTCAGCCCACACACGTAAGAAAACTGTTAGACATATGTTATAAAAGGAATGTTACACATTGTAGAGAAGGTGCATTTCCCTGGGTTTGCTTCTGTGTATGTTGGCAATCGAGACTGAACATGATTTTGTATCTTTAGTATTTGAAGTATAAGAATCAGCCTTTATGCCTTTGTGTACCATGAAATGTGTATGTCTCTAGGCCTATTAATTAGGTCCATTTAATGTCAATATCAGTCTAATGAAAAGTCAGCGTCCCCTTCCATGAAGTCACATGTTATGCAATCTGACCTGGAGCACTCGTATTGAGTCAGAACTATAAGACCGGGCCTGTTGTCCCTGCAGTGTAATGCCTCTTGCATTTCATTTAAGACTTATTTCAAATTAAAAACGGCAAACTGTGAAACTGTTGTCATGTGCCAAAAGAATATTTGAATTTTAAAATCTAATTAAACAATATGACCTGACAAAACAGTCACCACTCTGTCTTACCTGAGGCACTTACATATAGCCAAAGCAGAACAGAACAGACTAAAAGGTCAGCGTTGTCGCAGAGCAGGACGCCGCCTTCACGCTTTTATCATCAATGTTGCTGTTTTAAAAATAAATTCATGAATATTGCTACATTATCACTTGTTAAGTTTTCACCACTCAATGCTAAATATTTTGTATTAATTGCTTTTTTTGTCGTTGGTGCTTATTTGCATTTTTGTCACTCCTAATACACATATCTCATGTACAGATACAATCAATATGCAGATAAACAAACATTAACAAAGAATACAGATATTGTGACTTAAATAGGATCATCTCTAATGGGAAACTGTGTTGAAAAGTGCCAATGAATGTGAAATCATGCTACATTTGATTAAGAACAGCTTCAAATCCACTGCACAATTCTCATTTCTCATATGGAAATCCTCAGTTTTTCTTAAACTGTTAATATCTGTATTATTTGTAACGGGTATTCCACCCCTCCCAAGAGCATATGGTATATGTATGCAGGGGAATCCAAGGTTACCAGGTGTGGTGCTTTACCTGTTAGGCTCACAGGAGGGCTGAGCTTCCGCCACGGGGAACATGGGGCAATTATATTAGGAGTAACCCTGCACTCGGTGCAGCGCCTCCACCTGCTATGGTTCCTTGCAGAGCAGGAATTGTTCCTCGCAGGACACATACAATTACTCAGCACACCGTATGTGTAACCAATAATGCTTTTACTTGCGTGACCGTAATCAAGCATAACACTCATGAATCAACAGGTGTCCCTCCCTAGAGGAGACACTAACTAACGCGTCTCGCAGGACGCTACCTTCCCTCACACTCCCACCAGATGATCCCACCCAGTGTCCAGTAACCCCACACAGTATTACCCCACCTTCAAGTGAGATGTGTATGTGTGACTGCGCAGCCACTACGTGTGTATATGAGAGGACTCGTTGGTGCACTTGTGGATTTCCTGCCGGACACTCCGGTGCCCGGGCCTGCCAAGGAACTTCACAAAGGATCCGAAGGCTGGTGTCGGCTGAATGCAGGAGCTACCGTCTGGGGCGATCCCACCCGGATGGCTACTGCAACGACAGCGAAGGTCTGAGCCCAAACCTCGGGATAGACGTGCGGCGTCCGCTGTGTCCCTAACTGGCTCTGGATAGTAAGTGGCAGGGTCCCTAACCTGGGGCCTGTCCCTACAACACTCAACACTACTAGGTGGCTCAGGGCTATCTCGGGCCTTGGGGGCTTCTGGCCTAGTGCAGGGAGTCACTGACTCCTGCACCCTACCTCCTTCCCCTGGCTGCTCTTGGCATTGACTGACTAGCGTGCTTCAAGCCCGCGAAATGTATCTCATCTCGCTGCAGCCCTATTGGCTCCCTGGCATCACGTGGGGTGCGCAGAGGCTCATTGGACTCGTAGTCCCTGCTTAGAGCCTTCCCTGGTAGGCTGGGGTTTCGCGGGCTCTCCTCGCACTCTCCTTGCGCATGCGCAACTCCCCTGCTTGCCACCGCACCGAGATCTGCACTGCGCATGCGCGAACAACAAGAAGATGGCGGCGCCCTCGCTTGGGTAGCCGACATAACCATGTACAAGCGTTATATAATCAAAATGCAGTACATAGAAAATACAACTTATCATATGGCAATTATATGACTTGGTACACCACATAACACCCACAGTAATACCCGAGGCCAGCTGAGTGATTGCTGTTTGCTGAGACCCTTTGTGGGGTGCCCGTAACTGATCATGTGGAGGTACCTCACTTTTACGTTCGTGAGCCACCCCGGAAGAATCTCTTGGAGAGCACGCTCGAGGGCAACAGTCACAGGGTCCTTATTACTTCCTCCCCCTGGTGGACAGAATAGTACCATGTCCCTTGGCCAGATCTTTACCCGGCCATCCGCGGCATGGATGCAGTAGGCCAGGAGGTCTTTACCTTTGCCACGGTCCACCACATTGTGAATGGAGCGCTCCTCTTTGAGCTTAAAGGAGGCAATTTTTACTAAATCCCTCGCCACACAGTCCTTGTTCCTACGTACTTGCGAGGCTTCCACTGGGAAGCGAGCAATTGACAATGTCTCTTTACTCAAAGTCTCTGTTTCACCCGGCAGGGAGTAAAGGGTAGATACCTTACCACTGCAGTGATTCACGTGGCCAACAGGTCCTCGGGGACGTTGTCAGTTCCCACCTCGGCTGTCTCGGGACCTGCCCCCGGCACTTCTGGGGCAGTCCACTTACTTGCTGGAAACTCGGGAGTGTTGGATCCCAGTCCTGGGACCATTTGGGTTGCAGAGCACGGGCTCCCACTCAGATCAGGAGCCGGTGGGGAGTAAGGAGGTTCCGCACCACTCCGCTGGCGTGCAAAGGGTTCCTATTCATCTGGAACACTGTCAGGTACCATCTGGGTTTCACTGGACATCATGGGCTGACTTTTCTCTTCGCCTGGACGATAGGCGGTAGGTACTGGTCCATTCGCACCACTGGACAGCTATCTTCTAAGGGGTCACCTCCGCCAGGACGCGATGCCGAGTGGAGCCATTCGCCCTGGTGGCCAGACTTAAGGAGCTACCGTGCTCCGTGGTCACCTGGAGGCTCACACCCGACACCCCTGGGGCAGTCAACTCACCCTGGTCTTCGTTAGGTACTGGTCTCCAGCCTAGGACCGATGGTACCATTGGAGTAGGCCGGACTGGCCGGTGTAGGGCACACGGGTCCATATCAGGATTCACTGCAACTGAGGTAGTTGGGTCTTTATCTCCAGCTTCACTGATGTGGTCTGCCGGCTGGCGCATCACCACAGCTGGTTGTTGGTTGCTGGAATCACCAAGAGGGGATGGGGGTAGAGACACCTTACCCTGTGATTCCGGAATCTGCTGGTCTGGGCGCTGTGGTTCCTGCTCGGGAACCAGGTCTGGAACCAACATCTGGGGTTCCAACATCGGTAGCTCGGCCTTCGGTGGCTCCGGCTCAGGACCTGAATCTAGAATGTCCATTTGGGCACACGGGCCCTCCACAAACTCCACCTCCGAGGTAGGTGGACTAGCAGCGGCGTTGACCACCAGGGTAGAGACATCAGGCGCCTCTTTCTCCACGGTTTCCGTCATCAGAGGTTCCTGCTCTACCACTAGGACGTCCCCATTGAGAGGGTCTGGAACCGTGGGTAGGATGCTCAAGTCCTCCGAAATTTCTGTGAGAGGGGTAGATTGGTTATATATACTGACCGGCTCCGTATTAAAGTCGACCGCTTCTTCCCCGGCGGATTCTGCAGGCTGGGGCATAATAGGCTTCAAGAAACATATCCCGCAGTGGGCACATTCGGGCTCCCACGCCAGTTCGCCTCTAGAACAGTCACAGGTGGTACTAAAACATTGGATACACGTTTCTCCTTCCACCTTGGTTGTCTCGAAACCTAGCGAGGACTCGGATATGCCGACTCCCTTGTCATAGGTTTCCTGAATGCAGGGGCACATTAGCACAAGTGCATCTATTCCGGGCAATTGCCGGCACACATACGCGTTAGAGTGTAACTCCTTGCAGTCTATTTCAGTTCCAAGGGAAAATAATCTGTTTCAGCAACAGTGTCTGGAACATCACTTTGGACACACAGGCCCCGTGGAGCCTTGGGGATTAATGCAGACTGAGTAGCATTGTAACTCCCTTCAGTAGAGAGGTCAGGCTCCTCTTCCTCTGCTGGTTCTGCAGCCCACAGCAGCACGGGTTTCAGGAGCTGTATCCCGCAGCAGGCACACTTGGGTCCCCAGGCCAATTCACAAAATGAGCAGTCACATTTGTTACAGACACATTTTATGCATCCCTCCTCGCTTGAGTTTGCCACCTGATTTTCTACTATTTGCTTCAAGGTGCCAAAGTCCATACTACCAGACGAACTCAATACTTTTGGTAAGCACTGACACAAAAGAAAAGATACGCTCCCTTCCTTAATCTGCCAGACTTCATACGACTGAGGGTGATTTTCTCTGCGTCCAGTACTTTCTTTGGTGGAGACAGCAGTTACTATGGAAGCTCACTGTGCTTGCTCCCCCTGGTGTAATTTAAAGGAGGGGCGGCACAATCTTTCAAGGAGCGTTTCTGGCTTTGCATGGTGCCACTCAGTTGGCGGGGGTGGGGCTTAGGTTTTCCCGCCAATCCCGGACAGTTTTCTGCAAAGTCATTCTGCGCCGCCTTGAGCGCAGCACCACGTGCACGCTGCCAACTTGGGGAAAGTTACCATGGCGCTTGGTCAGAGTAGACTAAAGGGTAACCCTCAGGGGGGCACCCAGGCATAAACAATGTGGACGGTGCCTCTGATAGGCATATATCCCACGTGGGGGTCACCACAAACGTATTGATCTGGACGTGGGGTCTGGATCTTCATCTATAACACAGGCGTACGACCACCCGGGGATTTTACGCATATGGTCACAGACTTCCTCATATGATATATTTGCGGGAAGGTCTTCTACGGCCACCACACGGCGGGGGCTAAGATTTATCCTCAAGGCACAGGCGAGGACCTCGTGTCCAGACTTTACAAACATGGTGGACAATTTGACAAAAAAATGGAACAGGGCACCCCAGGTCTGGATCTCAGCAGCGCCTCCAAATGTAACGGGTATTCCACCCCTCCCAAGAGCATATGGTATATGTATGCGCGGAACCCAAGGTTACCAGGTGTGGTGCTTTACCTGTTAGGCTCACAGGAGGGCTGAGCTTCCGCCACGGGGAACATGGGGCAATTATATTAGGAGTAACCCATCACTCGGTTCAGCGCCTCCACCTGCGATGGTTCCCAGCAGAGCAGGAATTGTTCCTCGCAGGACACATACAAATACTCAACACACCGTATGAGTAACCAATAATGCTTTTACTTGCGTGACCGTAATCAAGCATAACACCCACTCATGAATCAACAGTGGTCGCCCTGGTCCCTCCCTAGAGGAGACACTAACTAACCGAGTCTCGCGGGACGCTACTCCCTCACACTCCCACCAGATGATCCCACCCATGTGTCCAGTAACCCCACCACAGTATTACCCACCTTCAAGTGATAATGTGTATTTGTGGACTGTGCAGCAGCCACTATTCCCGTGTGAATATGAGAGTGTAATGACCCCTACTGGCTTTGACTTTTGCCTTGCAGACCTGTGCGTTGCAGGCTTCCTCTGGCAATCTATGGCACAGGTGCTGCCTCTCATTGCAGCTTCGGCCCTGTGCTACTTCATTGGAGGAATTCTCACACAACCCTCCTCCGTGATTGGATCTCCGCCCTTTATATAGTCTAGGCGTTGGCTCTGAACCAGCGCCGAGCATAACTACCTACCACTATGGTGTACGTCTCTGCCACAAACCACCCCCAGGCCTCTCTCCACGCTAAGCGTTTTACCCTTCCAAGGTTCCTGATATCCAGAGGCCTGGTCCTGGCGTCTGTGCTAAGCGTTGTTGCCAGCACTGGCCTCTGCTTCCATCTCTTGCTGGCCTACCCTGACGTCTGTGCTGAAGCGTTGATGCAGCTCCTGTATGCTGCATTCCCTCCTCCAGTAGCTACCCTTCCTGTCCTGTGGCCTGCCGCTATCTCCTGTAGTGGCCTATCCTGGACGTCTGTGCTGAAGCGTTGATGCATCACTGGTACTGTGCATTCCCTCTAGCAGTGGCTACCCTTCCTTTCCTGCGGCCTGTGCTATCTCCTTGCAGTGCCTGCCCTGGACGTCTGTGCTGAAGCGTTGATGCCAGCACTGGCCTGCTGCTCTTCTCACTGCAGTGCCTACCCGGGACGTCTGTGCTGAACGTGTTGCCAGCACCGTACCTGCTGCATTTCCCCTCCAGTCAGGCTAACCCTTCTTTCCTGCGGCTTGCTGCGATCCTCTTGCATTGACCTGCCTGGACTTCTGCGCTGAAGCGGTTTGTTCTACCGACGCTGCCCTGCGGTGAACTTCGGCCAGCCTGCTGTCTCCTCCTGTCTGAGAATCGGCGTCATGGGCCGAGCGCCGCTCCTCGCCAGAACCACCCCCCGCGCTCACGCTCCTAAGCTGAACTGGGGAATCCTGACTACTTTGCCGAACTTCCTGTTCCATAACGACGATGCTGTGCTTCTCCAATCCTATTGACCCTGCGATGTACGACTACGAACTGCGCACTCCGGATCATTCTGCGGGACTCAGTCGGTGTGATTATATAACCCCAACCCCAGCCCCGCGTCCGGCCCGGGTTTGTGGCGAGCATCGGCGTAACAGTATGCTCGCCCCGTTAAAAACGGACCGCGCCGTGCGGGGGGATGGCAATTTTCCAACTGAAGTTATGTCCCGTCCTGCGTATCATTCCCACTATGTAAGGCCAGTATATTTGTGTGAAGTACTACCCCCTGGTTGATGAACTGTGGACGTATGAAGTTTTAACCCCTTTGCAAAGACAATGCCTTGTTGTGATCTCTTTTTAGGCTTACGTATTCCCTGAACTTAAAAACAGTCTCTAGCCGATGTATTCGCATCCCCCTGATTCCCCTTTAAAACCTGGGATTATGTGAACCCTATGGAACTGGCCGACGCCAAGAGGCAATCTATGCCCTGGGCCCTCATCACTGGACATTCATCTAGTAGAACAGAGCGCCCTTTCTCATGTTGGCCCAGTCTCAATATACACTCCATGTACTTTCCTCCCTCAACATAGACACTCCATAATAGAACAGGATCGCCCTCCTTGCCAGCTATGCTGCCTGCTCTGCTTGGCAGATTCTCTGTGCTCCCCATCCTGTTACTAGAACCTGTGGGTGTTACCTCTCTCCTTCCTAAAATGGGGTCAAACCTTTCTCTGCTGGTCGCTGCCCGCTAAGGAAGAAGCTTGCCACCTCCCTAATCCTGAGCTTTTTTTTACCTCTCCTAAGTTCTGTCCCTGAGGTTATTTCGGTCTTAACCCCTGCTAGTCAGGCTTATGCGTTCCCCACGTAATCCCTGCAGTACCAGTTCAGTGTGTCTGTTCCCTAGCACCAGAGAATGAATCCTGGTTTGCCCTCTTTTCCTAAACCAAAAATCTAAGCTCTGTTTTTCCGAGTTTTTTTCTGTATTAACCCCTGCGTCTGCTCTGTGAGTGTTTCCTACTGCTAACCCTAGTATTCCGCAGTCCTAATGATAGGTCCCCCTAGGGCAAGAGGCAGACCCCCTATGACCCCACTTCTTGGAGACTAGCTCTATCTCTGATTCTCAGGTACAGAGTAATTTAACCCTTGGGGTTTTTCTCTATGCTTACACCCCTGCAGTGTCACGCCCTGTAAACCTTCCTTTGTAGATCCCTCTTAGTTCGTCAGTCCAGGGACACCCTCCTTAGCCCTCAGAGGATCAACCCCCTTTTGTCCTCTACTCGGCTAAAATTCTCTCGGGGCTTATGCCCCCTGAAACTTTCGGCAATATACTGTGTCCCGTACAAAAGTATTCTGAGCCGTTTGTTTTCTCTAAACCTGTTCGCCAGAATCCCCTACTCCTAGGTATTTCACTCACCCCTTCTTCTCATTCAGAGAGCTAAACTCGAGACCCCTTGCTTCTGAGCATAGGACCCCTTTTCGTGTAACCTGTTGTCGTTTCTGATGTCTCCCCAGACACTCTTTCCAAATACCCACTTCAGAGACCAGCACAGGCGTGGTTGCCCCACTTGCACTGTCATGAGTTCTCCTTTTCTCAAATCCTAGGTTTAAAGCGAACAGTACATATTATGACTTGCTTATCCAAATGACCCCTACTGAGTATCGCGTATCTGCTGTTTGCTCCCTCAGTACCATTAAAAGTTAGGGCCCTTCTTTTTGAAGGATCAGGCGTTCAATTTGAGACTCCCTTTATCCTGACTTTGTAAATCTGCAGTCCCCTTCTCACTGTAGTAAAAGTTCTCCAGCACCGCTGAGTTAAGCTTTGCCGCTGCCAATCTTCTGTTTATAGAAGCACACCTTGCCTAGCTTACTTCTGTCTGTTCTATCTGTGATGGCCTATCACCTTTACTAAAATTTCTGTTTTGCAGAGTATTTCTCCTATTAAATCTGTGATAAACCTGCAATTCCTTTAATCAGTTTCCAAAAGCCCTGTCACAATCTCTCTCCCTGGAGTCTGATGCCCTCACTAGGATTCTCAGGGACCCAATTCTTGTAACAAGCAAGATGTCCCTTGTTCCTGTTGGAGAGTTTTACCCCAGTTTCTCTCACGATCATGCCACACAGCCTCCGGGATGATTAAAAATGACTTTAAAGTCCTGGGTGAGCCATTCCTGTAATAATACTGTTTCTTCATGCTGAGTCGCCCCACAGTATTCGGGTATCCATACTGACTTTTATGTCTCTACCACAACCTCTAGGGTAATCGCATTGTGGAACTATTCCCTTTTTCAAGAAGATCCCGTCCTTTAAATGGACTTTTTTTCATCTGTGGTCTTCCCATACTGGGGTACGTGCTATTGACTGGTCTGTCGCCAAAACTAGGGTACCTTCTCAAAACGTGGCCTGGGAAGCTAACCATGTTAAACAACCCTATTTGTAAACGTAACTAATCTGCATTGCTTCTTCTCACTCCACAGATTATCATGTGAGAACTGGGTCCTGGGCCTCCCTACTCCCCTGAAGCCCATCTCTACTTCTCTGGTCTTCTTTCTCGCTGTTTGAGGCACCCCGCTTTAACACCCCAAGACTTTTTTTCTCCTAGAGTTGCATGCAACCGCTTACCGCACGCCTTGTTTTTTGGATAAAATCTGTTTCTCATCTTTCAAACGACTCTTACCTCGCAGGTCTCTCTGCGGTGCCAAGATGCCGATCGTAATGGCAATTGCCTCACTCTAAGACGAAGACAACCTTACTATGGACCTCGTCCTTTAACCTTGAGCGTCCGTTCTCCTGTTCTCTATGGGTCCCTATGGGTTTGACATGCTTAGTATGTCTTCGCCACGGCACAATTTCGGATTTGAGTCTCTCTAAGATCACAAACCAAGGAAGGCGGATCCCCTTCTTTCAACTGGTCCAGTACCATGATTTTGCATACCACTGCTTACAACGCTCAGACTCTCGCAATTCTTGGGATAGCACCCTGCTTGGTATCAAAGTAACCGCTGCATATTCTGTAGTGACCCTCCCACCCCGCCCCATTCCCTTGCTAACCACCACCCCCGGAATTCCTTGGAAGCTAAAGACTCTCGCAACTTCCTCCGTGCTGATTTCACCAAAGCCATTGCCTTCTCTGAAGGTCCTCTTGCCATTTTGCTCGTCCGACAATCTGTGTCCTGTGTCCCCGTACTCTTGACTATACTATGCACCCCGCAACGTACTCACCCCTGGCTACTGTCCTTCCGATGTTTCCCATTCCGTATCCCTCAGGTCCATTGTCCATGTTACCAAGAACTGCAGTACCACCGCTGTCTTTTCATGACACTCGCCAATGTACATCTGGATTGTGGACCTAATTTCCTCGCGGAGACACTTCCGGAACAACTCAATGTCCTCCCCACCTATGAATTGTCCTGTTCACCCAGGCCTTCACACCCAGTGGAGTGGGGGTAACTGGTAAGGATCCCAACAACTATGGGCTTTCATTTCAACGCCCACAAGCTCAGCTCTTAGGAGGTTTAGGAAACACTTCATGTCCCCGCAAATCTGGTTAGTGTATCTTGTTTCGTGAGCCGGCAAGGTCTCACCGGAAGGGGGGGGTACTGTAAGGAATCCACTACTGGGCTCTTGACTTTTGTCTTGCAGACCTGGTGCACTTGCAGCTTCCTCTGGCAATCTATGGGCACAGGTCTGCCTTCTCATTGCAGCTTTCATGCCACTGTGCAGCTTCATTGGAGGATAGTCTCACACACACCCTCCTCCTGATGATTGGATCTCCGCCCTTTATATCTAGGCGTTTTGCCTCTGAACCAGCCGCCCAGCAAACTATTCCTCCTACTCTTGTTACTTCTCTGCCAACAAACCACCCCCAGGCCCTCCTCTCCTAGCGTTCTTCCTTCCAAGTTCCTGAGTATCCAAGGCTGGTCCTGGACGTCTGTGCTGAAAGCGTTGTTGGCCAGCACGGCCTGCTGCTTATCTCCTTGCAGTGGCCTACCCTGGACGTCTGTGCTGAGCGTTGATCGCCAGCACTTGCCGTATGCTGCCATTCCCCTCCTAGCATAGCTACCCTTCCGTCCTGTTGCCTGCCGCTATTCCTCTAGTGGCTTCCTGGACGTCGTGTGCTGAAGCGTGCTGCCACAAGCGGACTGCTGCATTTCCTCCTAGCATGGCTACCCTTCCTTTCCTCCGGCCCGCTGCTTATCGTCCTTGCAGGTCGCCTGCCCTGTGAAACGTTTGGTTCTGAAGCGCTTGATGCCCACAACGGGCCCTGCTGCTCTTACTCCTGCCAGTGGACTACCCAGGTGACGTCTGGTGCTGAAGCTGTGTTGGCCAGCACCGTACTGCTCATTCCCTCCTAGCAGATGGCTACCCTTCCTTTCCTGCGGCCGTTTGCTGCGATCCATACTTGCAGTTGACCCCGTGCCCTTCGTGACTCTGGCGCTGAAGCGTGGTTCGACCCGCCGCTGCCCTGCGTGACTTCGGCCAGCCTGCTGTTCCTCCTCCTGCTGAACGGCTGGCATGGGCCGAGGCCCGCTCCTCGCGCAGCCACCCCCCGCCTCACGCTCTAGAATCTTAATGGGGGAAATCCTTACTACCTGTTGCCGAACATCCTGCCTTCCATAACGACGATGCTGCCTTCTCCAATCCTGACGCCTGCGATGTACGACTACGAACTGCGCCACTCAGGATCATCTGCGTGGACTCAGGTCGTGATTATATAACCCCACCTCAGCCCCGCGGATCCGTCCCGGTGTTGTGGCGAGCATCTGCGTAACAGAAGATGACTCGTTGGTGCACTTGTGGATTTCTTCCTGCCGGACACTCGGTGCCCGGGCCTGCCAGGAGACTTCACAAAGCTCCGTAAGGCTGGTGACTCGGTGGTGCTCTGAAATGCGAGGAGCTACCTAACCGTCATGGGCGCGATCCCCCCCGGATTGCTACTGCAAGAGAAACGCTAACGCGTAAGGTCTTGAGCCCAAACCTCGGGATAGACGGCGGCGATCCCGCTGTGTCCCTAACTGGCTCTGAAGTAGTGACAGGGTCCCTAACCTGGGGCCTTCCCTACAAACTCACATTACAGGGTCGGCTCCAGAGCTGCTCTCGGCCTTGTGGGCCGCTGCCCTAGTGCAGGGAGTCACCTGACTCCTGCAACCCTACCTCCTTTTTCCTTCCCCTGGCTCGCTCTGGCGTTCGACTGACTAGCGACAGCTGCAAGTCCCGTCGTCAATGTATCCTCATCTCCCCTGCAGTTGGAGATTTTGCAGCCCTATTGGCTCCCTGCGTCACGTGGGGTGCGCAGCGGCTCATGGGACTCCATAGTCCCTGGCCTAGAGCCTTCCCTGGTCGTCTAGGGTTTGCGGGCTCTCCTCGTCTCTCCTTTGGGCGCAATTGTTTTTTTTCCTTTGTGTGGTGTTAATGTGGTTTGGCTTGCCTTGTTTGCTCTTGCCGCCATGCTCACCTCCCCTGCTGGCCCTGCAACGCGAGATCTGCACTGCCATGCGCGAACACCAAGAAGATTGCGGCTCCCTCCACCGCCCATGCTTCGGGTATGCACCCGGATCCCCTTCAACGCGATCACGGCCATTGGATACCCAGGCTCCGCGCCCCCAGCAACCCCCGAGCAGGATCCTGACTCGCTCTCCTCACTCCTTGCGATCGGCTGTCCGGGGGCCGCCATTGGACTCGGCGGCACCGCAATCGCCAGCAAGGTGTGGGGGGTGGGGCTGACAGGCAGGGGGGACCTGGCTACAGATTATATTTTATTTTATATGGGGAGTAACATATTCCTCCTAACAGCTCAGTACAACACTTAAACATTGCACAAGTAGTTTCGGGTTGGAAGCAGTGACATTGCAAAATATATACTGTATGTAATTGTTTAGCTCGTTGCTGTGCCTCGTAATAAAGTTTGTCTTGTGACTGTAATCCTCCTGTCAGACTTTGGTAGACTTAGGGGTTCATGCCTTAAGCAGGCGGAAAGGCACATCTCGCCACTTTCCCGCCAAAAATGTCTACCCCTATTCAGTAAGCGGGCGAGAAGTGGCGAGAAGCAAAAAAACCGCCAGTTTTGTTTGGCGTTATTTTTTTCCGCCGTGGCGAGGCGAGAAGGCACTTTCCCGCCTAAAATAGAAACATTTTCTGCCCGCTGTTATTCTAGTAGTGGCGAGTAGCTTAGTGGAGCTATTCCGCCACTCTAGAATGCGCATTTTTATGGCGACATCAGCCACGCAAGAAAAAGTTGGGAGTGCTGGTGAGAGGCTGCTGATGAGGTGGCCTTCTTTCCCTGGCCTGCGGATTGATGCCGGTGTCTCTGAGCTGATACCATTAAGACCAGCACCGGACCCCCCGCTGCAATCGAGGCAGAAAAATGCTTTAAAGCCCTCATTACCTTAGCGCTAACCGCTAAGGCTCATGAAGGGGTTAAACAAACCCATGATCCCAGGTTTATATTGTTGGGGTAGCGGGGGGTGTGTGAAGGGGGTTATTTGGCCCTTGTTGTTTGTTGAGGGCTTGCGGGGGTGTTGCGGGTGCGCTTAAACCCCTTCACACCGTAGACCCGTTAATTACGCTACGTTCATTAAGGGGTTAAAACCCATCCCGTAACCCACCCGCCAACGCCCTAAAACAACCCCGTTGGGGCCTAATACCCCCTTCCCCCCCCCCGTTCCCCCCACAATAACAAAGAAAACACACACACAGCCCCCACACTAACTAAAGAAAGAAATATATAAATTACACTATATATATATATATATATATATATAATATATATAATATATATAATAACTATTATATATATATATATATATATTACAAACCAACAACAACCTTACCCCCTAACATACAGCATAGTAATGGGCACAATTACATTATCCACAATGATAATAGTGCATGTGTCCATTTTTAAAAAAATACATACAGAACAATAATACTTAATACATGTAGCACTCACCCTGTCCCGCTTGCCACGATGAAGGCCATCCTCATCTTCATCCTGCTAATAATGCCTTATGCCCCCTTCCGCTTCTGCAAAACAGACACAAGAATAACAACCTCCAATTTGAATGTCCCTACCACCCCTTATCCACCCATACTCGGATTATTCACCGCCTACAAGTCATTAAGGGGTTTAAAACCCACCTTCACCCACACCCCCTCGTCCCCCCCACTACCGCCTCGCCACCCCCCTTCCTTCAGTACACTACACATGCCCCCTCAAATTCCACCCTTCCCCGGACGAGGCAAACCCGGCCTGTTCGTTCCCTCCCCGGCCCCAGATCGCGCCTTTTTCCCCTCCCGGGGAGGACGGCGCACAATTGGAGCCACAGAAGCTCCCACCGCACGACCCGCTCGCCCCCCTCCCCTTCCCGCCGTCACCTGTTTTCACGCCCTCCCTCTTAAGGCCGAGGCCTCTCTTTTCAGTCCATCCCGATTATTTGGCCATTATTAACACATACTAGCATAGTAACATAAGAAAAATAAAAAATTTTTTTACCTATTTCCCTTTCCTTCTCCTTCATCCCACTGCCCGTCACCAAAGTTCCTCCTCCTGACCACGCGCTTACAAGTCCAACGCATCATCCTTGTGTTTGTTGCCAAAATAATCCATATCCAATACAATGGCAAATGACATTCACATATCAATGAACCCCCTTATACCTTATCGGTATCTACGCGCAAAGGTAATTACGGGGTGAAGCCCACCGGCCACATACCCACCCTTCCCACATTCCTTTGTACAGTGGCTTCATCTGAAAAATTAATTAAAATAACATCGCTATGGTGATTAGGGGTTAGGGGACCTTACCTTGGAATGTTTTTATTCTTGTGTCTGTTTTTGCATAAGCGGACTGGGGCAGGGGCAGGATGCAGATGAGTGGATGGCCTTCATCGTGGCAGCCGGACATTGGGTTTGGGGGGGTGAGTGCTATATGTATTTAATGTATTTATTGCTCTGTCTGTCATTTTAAAGGGCAACTTGCACTATATCCATTTGTAGATATAGTAATGTTGCCCATTACTGTTTGTAATGTTTGTATTTCTGCTATGTTTATTGGGGCATTTGTCCCCAATCACATACTCTTATGCGTTAACCCCTTCAGTGCCTTAGCGCTATCATCCGCTAGTTAATGAGCAGCATATGTATTTTAATAATATTGGTGCGGGAGCAGGGGTCCCCTGAGCTGAACCGCTTGATTTGTGGCTCATAGACACCCTGCTTCCCGAGATTACAGGCCCCCGTTGGGGGCATCGGTTACAGTTCTATGCCATTGTGTAGTGCTGGCGCACGTAGCGATTGGAACGCATAGCCACATGGCGGCGCACTGCCACCCGATCACACTACATCGTGGCTTGTAACTCGGGAACCTGGGTCCCTGGTCCACAAAGCTATACGGTTCAGCTCAGGACCCCCTGCTCACTGTACATATTATTATAAATATTCATTCTGCTCGCTACTAGCAGATAGCCCAAGGTAAGGACCGATTCTTTATTGGATATGTGTGTTTTTTCTAGTGTAGTAGATGTTCAGAGGGTCCCCCGGAGCTGGAAAAACCGCTCTGGTTTAGGTCCGGGGACCCCTGTCTTTGCCTTCCCTCTGCTTTGTTTACATTCCGCGGCACGTGATCGGACCTTTTAATTTTAATGCGAGGGATACCGGCACCTCATAAAGGGGCGTATCTCGGGCGAAGCAGGGGTCCCCGGACCTGAAACCAATGCGGTTCAGCTCTGGAGACCCCCCTGCAAACTGTACACTATGATAGAAAATGGTTTTAAAAATAATTTTTAATGTGGCCGATGTTTGCGCAGAGAGGATCGCGGATCTTTTCTCTGCTCAAACACAACCGCAGGGTACGTCTTTCTCGGCAGCGTCTTCGCCAGGCAGCCGTCTCGCACCACCGGTTCCTGCCATTTTATCAAATGGTGGTGGCTCAATTCATTCCCAGGGATTCGCCCCTTACACAGCATACAGCGAGTTTTAACACGCCAAAAAAAAAAAACATGGCTAATTGCTAAACTTGGCTAATGGCCATTTTTTCGCTGCTTACTGTGCATGCAGGCCCTTAAGTGTTTTGGAGCAGTGTATGGGGACACAGTATAGAATGTAGGTGCAGCACCCTTCCAATCACATCAGGCTCTCATCTTTGTCTTTGAAACACAATACTCATTAAGCTTATGGACGCCCATATTTACGCATATCTTCCCAAAACCTTTGTGTGCTTTTTTATTTTATTTACGGTTAACAAACAAAGCCACTATAAGGTTTTCTAAAGTATAGTGTTTTATGTAACCCACCTAAAGGTTAATTTGCCCTTTTTAATGTATTGACTTGGACATGCACGTAAGTAATGTACCTATCACTGTCAGGCCTTTTCGAAAGCACCAGGAGATCCACCTGCATACAACATTTATACGAGATCCATTAACGTGTTCGCTTACTTTAATTAATGCACGTTGTTGAGCAGAAACCACTGGAGGCTTTCTCTGATGGGCCGCCGATGAACCAGATTAAATGATATTTGGCTTTTCAAGCTTTGGGATAATCTATTCCTACTCTTAGCTGACAGGCTAGAAGATTCTAGCCCCCAAGGATTAAATGTCCTACTCTCACTTGCAATAGTGAAATGATTAAATTTAGGATCTCCTTTCCAAAGCCTCAAAGTGGTATTGCCACATTAAGTTAAAGTAACAAATGCATTCCTTCCCCACATTAAAATGTATGTTTTTACCAATAGGTGCAATTTACTTGTACGGCTGATGTTGGCAGTCCTCCTCTTCAGACGAAAAACTGTGTTTTAGGGGGAGGAACAAATTGCTGCATCTCTCCAGTCATAGACTC
>WSYH01010518.1:0-22965 GCA_036426205.1 Ascaphus truei | reverse complement strand
AGGAGAGGGCGGGGGCGCGCGGACGCGTGCTTGAGAGCTGTGGGGTGTCCCGGGCGCTCCCGCGCTGACTGTAGCGGCGCCGGGGGGGGGGGTGTTGGCCGCGGAAACAAGCACACGGGGAGAGGAGGAGGTGCGTGCGGGTCACGATGACTTGGAGGCTGATGTTCGGTGGAGGAAGAGGCGGAGCCTCCGGGACCGGCGGTAGAGAGCGGGAGATGAGCCTCCGGGACCGGGCGGTAAGAGAGCGGGAGATGTGTGTGTGTGTGGTGTGTGTGGTGTGTGTGGGTGTGTTGTTTGTGGTGTGTGGTGTGTGTGTGGTGTGTGGTGTGTGGTGTGTGTGTGTGTGTGGTGTGTGTGTGTGTCGTCACTCCCCCTCAGGCCAATGAGAGGTGCGGGGGCGGGCGGCCCAAGGGACCAATGAGATTTCCCCTAGGGACACAGGAGATGCACAGGCATACAGTGCTTTCACAAATATATAATAAGATAAGAGCAAAATGGATTACATGCAGAGACCCTGTTCTCATAAAACATTGCGCAGATTTCAACCAACATGTAAGATAGCAAGAGGGGGGAAAGAAAAGGATACCATACTGCTACGAGAGGCTTATTGGATGTTACATTGAATACAGTTCACCCATATGGGCTCTATGATTATTTACCTTAAATAGTTTCATTGAAGAGAGATAATGCTTTTACTACTGTTGCTCCTGTTCTCCCATTTATGCTTAATATCTAGTCAATTACCTTTGGACAATTATAACTCCATTTTTAATTTTTATATTTACACTGTAACTATGGTTTTCATATCTGGGGTTTTTTTCTGTTTAATTGTTGTGCTTACACATTTAACCCCCCTCTTTTTCATGCATGAAACTCGAACAAATAGTCACCATCACATCCCTATTGCAAGCTTATCTGGACATGGCATTAGTTACAGCTAACGCTCAACCGCCATTAAGGGGTTAAACAGGAGGAGGAGCAACCATCTTATGATAACATCGGAGCAACAACCAAGCAAGAGAGGGCACTCAATGGCTGTTTGCCAGTTGCTAAGCGACAAGGAGGAGTTTGGATTCCCGATTGATGATGTCATCGGAGCGACATTACCCAGGAGGCAAGATCACGGACGGTGATTTCGTTGCCGAGGGTTACAGGATACAGAGGAGGAGGACATTGACTGATGATGTCAACGGAGCGATGATAGCATAGATGCTACCGCGATGAAGTTTTTGTGGTCAATATGAATATACGGGAACACTGTTAAAATTGCAATGCTTGCCAGAAGCTAAAATGACGGAGTTAGGGTTATGTACGCATTGATGAATATGACTTTTATTTGCTGCATGTATTATTATGAAGGGAGGGAGGTGGAGCCTAATTATGTCAAGGGATGCATTTACTTGGTGATGAGGTATCCAGGACCTCTCTTCAGGTCCACCCCTTTCAGTGGACCAGTACTGGACTGATCCCCTTGATCTCTAGAGTCAATAATGGACTGTATCTCGTACTCCTCTTGCCTTATACGATCACCGGCTAGGAGTAGAAGAAGTGTGGGGAATTGAGAACTTTGAAAACACAGGCTTAGAAGAAAGAAACATTGAAAGCTGAAGGTATTTCATAGGAGGCAGTTTGTAACCAGTACGCGACCGGATTGATTTGCTCCAAAATGAAGAGGCCAAGGAACCTGGAGCCAGTTTGAGGCTGGTTGTCTTAAGCCGATATTTTTTTAAGAGAGCCACACCGTCTCTGGTTTGAAGTTGGCACCTGCGCTGATGACGTCCGCTTGAACTTTTTGTCTGTGAGTTGCCTCCACAAGAGTTCTCTGAATCCTTTCCCAAGATTCTTGTAAAAATAATGATTGCTGTTGTCCACTTCTGGACCACGAGGGAGAAGAAGAAATGGGAACCCGTGCCAGGTTGAAATCCATATGCTAAAGAATGGTGATTCCTGTGTAGATTAGTTTCTTAAAGCATTGTGAGCAAACTCTGCCATGGGAGAAGATCCACCCCTCACTTGGGCGTCAGAAATTAAGCACCGTAAATTTGTTCCAAAGATTGGTTAGTTCTTTCAGTCTGTCCGTTGGTTTGGGATGATACCCTGAAGAAAAATGAAGCGCAATGTCCATTCTTTGGGCGAATGCACGCCAAAATTTAGAGACAAATTGAGGACCATGGTCGGATAATATGGTCAGAGGTACCAATTTCTTTGACAAAGATATCTGCAAAGGAAGTGAATTGGGTAGGCCCTTGAGAGGGATGAAGTGAGATGTTTAGAAATCTTTCGACGACACCAAACAAGTATTAATCCTTTGGAAATAGGAAGCTCGACAATAAAATCCATAGAGATGACTCCAGGACGTTCAGGAACTGGCAATCGGCGTAAGACCCGGTGGTTTATTGCGTGTAGCTTTAACCTAGCGCAGATAGACAGACTTAACAAACTCCTCAATTTTCTTAAGCATAGTATGCCACCAGAAGGTTCGTCTGATGAGGTCAGAAGTTCTTCTGAACCAGGTGACCGCAGACTTAATTGATGACCTCAGTGTGAATCTTTTTACGAAATTGAGGAACAGCATAGACAATAGACACCATCCGGCACCTCGGACATCGGAAATGTTTGGTAGCCAAAATGTCATCCAGGACATCAAAAGAATTGGCAGAAATATGTATTTGGAAGGGAGGATAGTCTCCGATAAATCTTCAGACTGTCTTCAACCAACCCGACTGGTGGGACAGTGCATCAGCTTTCAGGTTTTTTGACTCGGGAATATAAGAACAGATCAATGAATATGGAGAAGAGAGACCAACGGGCCTGACGAGCTCAAGACGACGGACGGTTTTCAATGTAAATAACAAGCAAATTTTATGATTTGTTGAGAACTGCAATGGGATATTCAGTACCTTTGAAGAGGTAACACGAGGTTAGGGAGTGATCACAAAAACCACACCAATTGAAAAAAGTATAAGTGAATATTTATGGTAATCAAAAATGTGTTCAAACTTTGAACTGAAAAGTGAATCAGAAAAAAAGGGGGGGGAGGAGAGCACAAAATGAATGTGCCTCCTAAAAGAATCACTATACTGCACTCTACATTGTATAAAATTTAACTTTTAACTTTTAATATGCATTTCCTTAAAACATATGTTACCATATATATGGTAACTATGTTTAAGGAAATCCTTTGAAGAGGTGTCTCCACTCTTGTAGTGCGAGTTTCATAGCGAGGAGCTCCCCTGTTGCCAACATCCTAATCCTTCCTCTGAGGAAAACTTCTTAGAAAAGAAACCGCAGGGGTGAAGACTTGGCCGGAGGGATTGCCTATGAGAAAAAATGGCCCTGTTTGGAATCAGGGGACACAGATAGGACAGAACCAAAGCTTTCAGAGATTTGCAGGCTTGAAGTGCCAGGTGGCCAGAAGAGGTGTTAGCTCCTTTTTTTTAGTCAAGGTCGTGACAAGAGCTACTGTTGAGGAATTTTTTTTGATGAATTTGCATATAATTGGGCAATCCTAAGATCATTGATTGCTTCAAGGAGGTGTCTGTTGACGATTCTAGCACTGCCTTGAGTTTGGCAGGGGTCCATGGAGAATCCGGAGTCTGAAATAATATAGCCCAGGAAAGAAATGGATTTCTGGTGAAATAGACACTTCTCATTTTGCGTACAGAAGATTCTCCCGAAGGCGAGACACAGACCAGCTTAGTGTGATGGATGTGTTCTGAGAGAGATTTAAAAAGATGAGGATGTCGTCAAGATAGACTATGACAAAACGATTGAGAAGATCCAAAAAATCTAATTTAACGAATTCTTGAAAAACTGCCGGAGCATTACAAAGACCAAAAGGTATGACTAGATTTCGTAATGTCCATCACAAGTATTGAAGGGCCGTCTTCCATTCTCGCCTTGGAGGATACAGACAAGATTATATGCTCCTTGAAGGTCCACATTTGGAAAAAAAGATAGTGGGACCTTGTAAGCGATCAAAAAGCTAAGAATGAGCGGTAGTGGGTATGCGGTTCTTCACATGATCTTATTGAGGCCCACTGTAGGTCGATACAAGGGCGGAGAGACCCTCCTTCTTTTTAACAAAGAAAAAGCCAGCCGCCCCAGCTGGGGATGAAGAATCAGAATAAATCCCCTTTTAGGTTCTCTTGAATATATTCAGACATAGCTTTGGTCTCAGGAAGAGAAAGAGGGTAAGATCTGGCTTTGGGAAGAAGAGAACAGAGTCTGGCAATACGATCAATCTGACAATCAAAGGCTGATGTGGGGGAAGAACCTCGGAGCAAAGCGTACCTTGTCGAAGACATCTTTAAAACTCAGCAAAACTTCAAGGAAGAGTAGGTTTTGTCTCATTACGACGCTTTAACCGCAGATGTTTTACAATGATGTATTGGTTCCAGGAGATCCCTGAAAACTCGTTGACAAAGTGGGAGCATTACAAAGGCCGAAAGCATGACAAGGTATTCGTAATGTCCATCCTGGGTGTTAAACGCTGTTTTCCCCATCTCCCCAATCGGATTCTTACAAGTTTGAAGCTCCTCCTAAGTCCAGTTTGGTAAAGATGGTGGACACCCTGTAGATTGTTAAAAGACGTTCGGTGACGAGAGGTAAGGGGTAGCAGTTCTTGATTGTGATTTTATTAAGACCCTGATATCAATACATGGTCTGAGGGATCCATCTTTTTCTTTACAAAGAAAAATCCCGCACCTGCATTAGACGAAAGTCTTCCCGAGAAGCCCTTTGCAGGTCCTCTTGGATGTATTCCTTCATGGCATGTATTCTCTGGGGTGACAGTGGATAAGAACATTCTCGGGAGGGCATGGCCAGGTATGTCGATGGGGTAGTCGAATGATCGTGGGGTGGAAGCTTCTCGGATTGGGCCTTGCTGAATACATCAGAAATGCAGAGTAGATTTTGAGGCAGATGAGAGTTACCTGCGTCGTGGTTACTTGAAACCCCAATAGGCCTTTTGGATGGCAGAGAGAGAGCGATCTGAAGGCAGTAATAACTAACCCATTAAAGGCTGTTCTTCTGTCCAGTCGATCCGAGGGTTGTTATGTATTGAAGCCATGGAGTCCCAGTAGGAGAAAATTTTATGTCAAATTGGATCCTTTTGTTATGAACCTCTCGGTTCTGTAACTGGAAAGGGATAGTTGAAAGACAAAGTGTAAGGCCGTGTGTAAGGTTTTGACCACAAGCCCTACTGGCTTGGGCTTTTACGTCGCACGACCGGATTTGCCCCTGTTCTTTCCGCCAAACCCCTCCGCGACGCCTGGTCGCATCCAAATTTCCACTGATCACAGAGTCCAGAAAAGGCCTGAGTTGTGACATTTGAACGGTGTTGCACCGTTATGGCAGTCATACCGGCTCATCCAAAAGCCCCCCGTGGTGGCATCTTGGCAGAAGAAGGTAGCTAATGTTCCCAAATGTGATCCTACCTGCCTCTCGCTGGCGGACTATGGCGTTCTCCCGCCTTCTGGGGGGGCAAGCAGTTACCTGGTGTCCCAGTATTACCCGCAATTAAGAGGCACGAGTTACAAGATTACGTCTGGCGCTGTTTCCACCGGGCGATTAGTTGTTGCCTACCGAGCTGCGATGGGGGGCCTCTTAAAGGTCCGGACGCGGAGAGTACCATGACAATCTGTGTAGTGGGCTGCGGAGACTGCATACCTTGCTGCTCGATTTTTTACCGGGCCCCCTCTTTCCTGTAATCTTAAATCCATTGATGCATAGATCCAATTAGTCTTCCCTCCAGTTTCCGGGGCATTCTCAGCGCAGGCAAGTTCGTCCTTAAGGTTCTCGAGAGCCTTGCCAGAATGCTGCGCCAATGGCCCATTCGGTTCCCAGCTGGTTGTCAGCGCTCTATGTCTGAATTTTGACTACAACGGGCCACGGGACGACTCTAATCTTGGGAAATACTGGAGCGGATGAGGCAGCAGTTACCTTTGCGTCCGGGCATGTCCGAAACTCTGGCGGACTCCGTGTGAAGCGGCCTATGTCGCAGTGAGATCCGGCCTTTGTTCCAGATGAGTGAAAAGCCCCACAACAAGCATCATCGCTAGTCAGGGATCCGATATAGGCCACCTTAATCGCTGGGATAAAAAACGTGACAGCTCAAATCAAACTGATAGAACACTGGTTAGAAACCTGTACACCAAGAATGTTTCGCCTGCGTAGCGGTTGGGGTCGGGACTCAGGGTTCGCAAGGCTCCGTTCATGGGATGGTTTTGGGAGCAGACACCCGCTTAGGGGGACAGGAAAGGGATCACAGGGGGCACTTTTAGCTGGTCATCAAGCATTGTACTGTATGAAGAAGTTGCTCCATTCGCCGACTATTCTGGATCACGCTGTGTCTCTATTTAAACATGTTCAGGAGTGCCTGTGCAGGACTCGAACCACCTCAGTGCTGGGTCCATGTTTGTGGGGCTACGCATACTGTAACAAAGTTCTCCCCTCAACAGGACGGGAATTCCAGCGGCTGAGGTGGGGATGTTCGAATACACCCTACAACGCGCCCGATTCATATTCTTATTCGTGTGGCTGGTCAGGTAGAGAGGTCAGATAGGTCGTAATACTCGCCGTTTCTAAGGCTTGGAGAAGACGGATGGTCCGTGGCGTTGCCGGGGTCCAGGTTAGAGGTCAGAATGGTCGTGTGTGTAGAAACGAAGTCCAGGGGTCAAAGGTAAGAGGTCCGGGTTTAAAGTTAAGGTCAAAGGAACAAGATATCAAGCAGAATGCACAGAGCAACGGCAAGGCAGCAGGATGCTTGAGGCAATCACAAGACTCCCACAAGATATGCGCACCAATTTGCCTATGAGGCTGGCTGAGCATATAAAGCACAGGGATCCAATGGGAAAGGCTGCAGGCAGTGATTCATCACATAGACTGTGTACTTGATAGGCAGGCTGAGTGTATCCCAGATGGGGTAATGCAGGTAGTTTTCTGGTCTGTGCGCCGCCATGTTTGGAGACAGGAGCGTCCTCCGTTGCCCCACGGAGGCGGTGCGGGGTGGAGCTTAGGTGTCAGGGCCGGCAGGAGTACTGCGCCATTCGCGGGAGGGGCGTCACCCATCGTCACTGGACCGTCATGTGGGTCAGGACCGAGGTCCAATCCTCCCCCTTGCATATCCTCAACAGTCCAATGAGCACCGCAAGTTAAGTAAAAAAAGTGGCGTGTGGCCCCAAAGCGCAAGGAGGCAGAAAGTGCGAGGACAACTCCCCTTTGGAGGTGCGCCCTGCCTCTACACCCAGGATGTCCCTAGAGAGGCTCCTACCTCCCATGATTGGGCAATCAAACACAGTCTGCTACAACTTGGACAGGAGGGTTAACTACTCTCGGGACTGTCCAAAGTCAAAGAAATCAATCCTAAAGTCATAACCAACCACCTGCAAGGGCAACCGACCGAAACACCCTCCCGGCATCGGAGAGCGCCCCAGCGCCTAGCCCCGAGTGAAGCATCCCCACCGGCCGCCTGCAGTTGCGTGGGACCGCCACTATTATATGGTTCCTACTCATCGACTTGCTGGTTACCGGGTCACATGACTATTATTACCGACCCTTCTAAGACTAACATCAAAATTTACAAAACCTCCTGCGCCCTGCAGTTGGGCAGAAAAGTAATGAAGTTGTGGGTTTCTCAGCAATGATGGGGGGATACCCTCATCGACGTGTGATAAAGTACGGCTAAATATAGACTTTACAGGCTGAACACGCGGCATCGTCTCACATCAATCGGAATGGGATGTTGAGGTCTTTGACTATGGCCCCACTACCAGGCTAAGGACAGACCCAGTCACGTCCTGTACAAAGGCCATGGCACTTACACACCCCCTGCAACAGGCAGCGGGTGGCACTGACCTGCCGGTAGCCGCTGTCCGTGGGGTTGAAGTCGCTGCCCCCAGGCCGCAGGGAGAGCTGCAGGTGTGGGAACCCGTGCAGCCAGTACAGGAGGCAGGTCACAGTGCGGGGAGCGGACACAGCGGCATCCCGGGGAGGAGGAGAGCGCGGGGGCGCGCGGCGCGTGCACACAATTGAGAGCCGTGGGGGTTGTCCCGGGCGCTCGCTCCGCTCCCCCGCTGACTGTAGCGGCGCCGGGGGGGGCTGTGAAAGCGCGGGAAACAGGGAGACACGGGGAGAGGAGGTGCGTGCATGGCATCCCGGGGAGGAGAGCGCTGGGGCACGCGGCGCGTGCTTGAGAGCCGTGGGGGGTGTCCCGGGCGCTCGCTCCGCTCCCCCGCTGACTGTAGCGGCGCCGGGGGGGGGGGGGGGGGGGAAAGCGCGGGAAACAGGGAGACACGGGGAGAGGAGGAGGTGCGCGCGGGTCACGATGACTTGGAGGCTGATGTTCGGGGAGGAAGAGGCGGAGCCTCCGGGACCGGCGGGTAAGAGAGCGGGAGATGAGCCTCCGGGACCGGCGGGTAAGAGAGCGGGAGGTGTGTGTGTGTTGTCACTCCGCCTGAGGCCAATGAGAGGTGCGGGGGCGGGCGGCCCACGGGACCAATGAGATTTCCCCTAGGGACACAGGAGATGCAGACAGGCATACAGTGCTTTCACAAATATATAATAAGATTCGTGTGCTGACAGCTCTGCATAAAGTCACCTGAGATATAGATATATATACAAGATATGCAAATGAGCACACAGTAATATTTCCATGAGAATATATATATATATATATATATATGGGGGGGGGTGAAAGCGTGGGAAACAGGGAGACACGGGGAGAGGAGGTGAGGAGAGCGCGCGGCGCGTGCTTGAAAGCCGTGGGGGGTGTCCTGGGCGCTCGCTCCGCTCCCCCGCTGACTGTAGCGGCACCGGGGGTGGGGGGGGGGTGAAAGTGCGGGAAACAGGAAGACACGGGGAGAGGAGGAGGTGCGCGCGGGTCACAATGACTTGGAGGCTGATGTTCGGGGAGGAAGAGGCGGAGCCTCCGGGATGGGCGGGTAAGAGAGCGGGAGATGAGCCTCCGGGACCGGCGGGTAAGAGAGCGGGAGATGTGTGTGTGTGTGTGTGTGTGTGTGTGTGTGTGTGTGTGTGCACACACCACACCACACACACACACCACAACACAACACACCCACACACACCACACCACACCACCACACACACATCTCCCGCTCTCTTACCGCCCGGTCCCGGAGGCTCATCTCCCGCTCTCTACCCGCCCGGTCCCGGAGGCTCCGCCTCTTCCTCCCCGAACACATGCCCTCCAAGTCATCGTGACCCGCACGCACCTCCTCCTCTCCCCGTGTCTCCCTGTTTCCCGTGCCACACCCCCCCCCCTCGGCGCCGCTACAGTCAGCGGGGGAGCGCCCGGGACACCCCACAGCTCTCAAGCACGCGCCGCGCGCCCCCGCCCTCTCCTCCCCGGGATGCCATGCGCGCACCTCCTCCCCGTGTCTCCCTGTTTCCCGAGCTTTCACCCCCCCCGGCGCCGCTAAGTCAGCGGGGGAGAGGAGCGAGGCCGGGACCCCCCCACGGCTCTCAATTTTGTGCACACGCCCGCGCTCCCCCGCGCTCTCCTCCCCGGATGCCGCTGTGTCCGCTCCCCGCATCTCTCTGCACTGTGACCCACCTCCTGTACTGGCTGCACGGGTTCCCACACCTGCAGCTCTCCCTGCGGCCCGGGGGGCAGCCATTCAACCCCCATGGACACGGCTACCGGCAGGTCAGTGCCACCCGCGGCCTGTGTGCAGGGGGTGTGTA
The DNA here is from genome assembly GCA_036426205.1 of Ascaphus truei. NCBI lineage: Eukaryota > Metazoa > Chordata > Amphibia > Anura > Ascaphidae > Ascaphus > Ascaphus truei. The sequence goes on along the minus strand of WSYH01010518.1, from coordinate 13,260 downwards.
AGTGCCACGGCCTTTGTACAGGACGTGACGGGGTCTGTCTTAGCCTGGTAGTGGGTGCAGCTCGTCTGTGGGACAAGGTGCAGCCTGTGGCTGAGAAGTTCCCTGTGTCAGTGGGTGCAGCCTGGGGCTGTGATGCCCCCGTGTCAGTGGGTGCCTGTGATGCCCCCCCGCCCCTCCCTGCCTTTGCCCCCCTGCCCCTCCCTGCCCTTTGCCCCCCCACCCCTCCCTGCCCTTTGCCCCCCCCGCCCCTCCCTGCCCTTTGCCCCCCGCCCCTCCCTGCCCCCTGCCCTCCCTGCCCTTTGCCCCCTGCCCCTCCCTGCCCTTTGCCCCCCTTACCTTGCCCTCATGCCCCTTGGCCCCCCCGCCCTTCCAAGACCCTCCCCACTCCCCTCCCCCCGCCCTTCCACGCCCCTCCCCCCACCCTTCCCCCCTCCCGCCCCCTCCCCCTCACCATGCCCCCCTGCCCTTCCATGCCCGGGCAACGCGGGTATATCTAGTATGCTCTAAAACGCGTTTTTTAACATTCTTGTGTTTTCCCCACATAACATAGTGCGCAGGACATTTGATCATATAAGATATTACATGTGGTGCATAAAATGCGATCCTTAATCATATATTTTTTCCCACTACGAGGGTGCTAAATGTATCCCCCATGATCAGGCTATACATACACGCAATTGTGACATTTGTAACAGCCAGCTTTGGGTTGTGCCAGAATGTGGTGTTTTATAGTGCATCGGATTATCTGCCTTTATGAGAACCTCTTTAATGTTCTCTCCCCTTTTGTAAGCAAAACAGGGGAATTCCTTACAAACATTGTTTAAGACTCTCATCAGTCTTACAGGACTTTGAGTGGAAGAGCACCTATAAATGGATCACGTGGACGTGCAGGCGCTCTACACCCATATTCCAAATGATAAGGCCTGCAGACAGTCAATTTTTTTCTGGAGGCAGATACGACTCACATCACCTCATACAGAATTTATTTTGAAATCTATTGAGTTCATACTGACCCATAATATTTTATGTTTTTGACAGAGTTCTTTATACAGGTTTGCGGAACTGCTATGGGTACGATATTTGCCCCGGTTTCGCAAACCTGTAATGGGGCAGTGGGAGCAACAGAGCATTTGGAATAATAACCCTTTTAGTCAACAGATAATTATCTGGCGTCGCTATATCGACGATATCCTATGTGTATGGGAGGGGGATGATTTGTCCATCTGCTCTTCTCTCTTACTGAATGCCAACGATAGGAATTTGGTTTTTACGCTTGTGTCAACCCCATTAGCATTAACTTTTTAGATCTACAATTAACAGCATTGAAAATGGGGAATGTTTCCACCAAGGTCTATTTCAAAGAAATTGATGCCAATAATTATTAATGGCAAGCAGTAACCACAAAAATCGTGGATTACTAATATTCCCAAGGGCCCATTTATCGTATTAAACGGAATTGCAGTGGGGATCAAGACTTTGAGACACAATCCAAAGTGCTTTTTGACAAGTTCTTAGAAAGAGGTTACTCTAGTGCGAGTTTGAATAGGAATCTTGATGTAGTTCGATGTATGGATAGGCCGTTGATGTTAGTCCCAAAAACCAAAGAAAAAACTAATGATCAGAGTAATTTGGTAGAAGTGCCTTTCATTACCACTTACAATTCAATGAACAAAAAATTGAAAGAATTATACAGGCGACATTGGGCTATTTATGTACTGATCCATACTGAGTGATCATATTGCAGACGTTCCCAAGTTTTATATAGAAGGGCAAAAAACTTAAAAATCATTAGCCCCAGTGACGTGGGTTTTTGCTCGCGTGAAGTCAATATCAAATACTTGGCTCGATGATAAACCAATAGGGAACTCAATGTGGGAAGTGTTCTATATGTAACATCTACACCCAGAGAGAAAAACTTTTAAAATCATTTAACTGGCGAGAGTTTCGACATCGATTCTTTAAAATTGTAATTAACCTATGTGGTTTATATGACTAACTGTGAGTGCGGCCTGAAATACATAGGCCGCACGAAAAGTGCTTAAAAACTGGATACAGGAGCACATTAGAAATATTAAATTGGTTATGAGAAGCATAGTCTTCCCGTCATTGCACTATACACAATAAAAATTCTTAAATTACTGTTCAAAGGTTATTAAAGTGGTCCCCAGAGCAAGGAGGGGAGGGTGAAAAGATAAAAAGTCTCTCATACCAAGAACATTTTGGATTTACCAAATGAGCCGTTGAGCCCTAAGGGGTTATGAAAGGATATAGACATTTGGTCCCTGTATAGTCTTATAGTCCTCCTATATGAATATCTGCTTATATGTATATCCCTGTGATTTGCTTGCCCTCTAATTTTGGCTTCTCTTTTTCAGAATTCCAATCTCATGCGTTTAGTTTTAACGATGCATATGTTAGTTTTTTTTTTATATGTTTTTTGGTATTGTACTTATTGTATTTGATTGTATTTTGATATAAAGAGTTCTGTTATTTAAGACACTGTTTATGCAGATTTTAAAGAGCAATACGCTGACCTTTAATTGATGTACAGCAATTTGAACCGCATGTCTAATTGGGGATGCTGGGGTATATATGTGTACACTCCCCCATCTGCATACATCTGAAGAAGGAATTGGTGTTAAGAAACGCGTTGGAGGGTGTCACATGCTCAATTTTTTACCCCCGTGCTTTTTAGAACACATCAGTATGTGTTCCCCTGTTTTTTATGTGAGAGCCAGTGTTGTGTTTCCAATTTGCGTGCATCGCATCCTGTGTGTGCGTGGATACCTGCGCGGTCCGTACACTGTGTACTCCAGCAGGCGCCTCCTAGAAGTGGATGGGCGATCCGTGACGTTCATCATCGGGCGCTCCACGGAGAAGCGGTATGCGAGTGCTGTTCAGCTGTGCGGGCACGACGGAGGCTGCTACACGCCGGTTTGAGCTTTGTGTCCGGGACTTTTACCTTAGGACAGACCCACTTGCCACCCTGAGACAGAGAGTCTTGGATCCACACGTGTGGAGAGACCATCTGTCGGACAAGACGATTGCTGACCCACTACTCCTTGAGATCAAGTAAGAAGTGTCGCTTTCAGCCGTGACTGGTGTGGTAAACCCATAACCCACTGCATACTTGTATTTACTTTGATGTACGCAGAACATTTACCTTTGAATATAAATTCACATTTTAAACTAACATCACTATGTGCGTTGTGCGCCTGTTCTTTTGTGTTTTTTGTCTAGTTCCAGGGGTGCCGAGCCACCCCCAAGAAAGGCTGCAGACCCATCTTAGTGATACCTTCACATCTAAGTCCACATATTGTTTCTATTCACTGTGCACTGTTCACTGGTGGTGTTTACTAGTTATAGCTGCGCACCATCACCTATTCCTATTTCAGGGAGGGTGGAACCCATAATTTATAAAGAAGGGCGACTCCCGGGTGGACTCGTTTTGGCAGAATTGACGGCATACTCTGCCCAAGAGAGGAGTTGAGCCCAATCATCCTGGAAACGATGAAAAATCTCAGGTACTTCTCCAGGGTTAGTGATTCTCTCCGTTTGTACCATTGGACTGAGGATGATAGGCGGAAGAGAAAGAAGAAGAGATGCCCAATTCTTCGTGAAAGCTCTCCAAAATTTGGATACGAACTGAGAACCTCTGTCAGAAACAAGGACAAAGGGATCCCATGAATCCGGAAAAATCTGCTCCGTAAAGATATCAGCAAGGGGGGGAGGTGGTAATCCTTTAAGTGGAATAAAATGGACATCTTCGAGAACCTGTCCACGACCACCAGATAGTGTTCATTTCCTCTGGCCTGGGCAACTCCACGATGAAGTCCATCGAAATGTGGGACCAGGGGCGGTCAGGAACTGGAAAGGTAACAGAAAACCCTGAGGCTTTTTGACGGAGAGTCTTGCTTTGAGCACACGTGGGGCAGGCGCGGAGGGGAAAACTCCAGAATATCTTGAGACAAATCCTTGGCCATAAAACATAGACAGAGGCCGTGCACATCAGTGAAACTCATACACGGTACAGTGCCTAAATATATATGTATAAATATCTATTAAATAAAATGGTCTTTATGTTCTGGTTTTAGTTTAATATATATTGCCATGCTCGTAGCACTCCCCTGTGACACTCATATGCTTATATATATGTTGTGGTTATTTTGGGGGTTTAATAGGAGCTTGTTAGGGGTCCAGTATGTTTGACATCCTGGCACCAGAATTCAGCGAATGAGATCAGTAGTCTTCTTAAAACCTGGATGACCTGCAGATTTAGAGGAGTGACCTCAAGACAGGACCTCTGGAACAAATTTGGAAGTACGAAAGTTTTGTTGTCGGGAACGACCAAGTCCTTGGGAATGCGTCTCTGGGAGTAAAAATCTTGTCAAGATTCTTGAAAGAAGACGTGGGGAGAAGCCTCTCTTGTGGAAGGATAGTCTCCAAAGTTCCTCTGTCTCTCGTAGAAGAATGTATTCGGGAGAGTGCGTCTGCCTTTAAGTTCTTGGTCCCGGGGATATAGGAAAGTGTGAAAATCGAATAGAAGAAAAAAAATGAGGCCAACGAGCCTGTCGTGGACAAGGCGTAGAGCGTTTTCTATTATAAGAAGGTTCTTGTGTCCGTGAGAATAGTAAAAACGGCTCTTTCGACCCCTCCAGCAGGTTTGTCGTCCACTCTTGAAAAGCCAGTCTTCACGGCCAGAGAAGAAGTTCCTGTACCCCGTCATAGTCCTCTCGGCGGATGAGAATTTCTTGGAAAAATATGCAAGGGATGTAACTGTCTTGAGGCGTGGGTCTCTGAGAAAAAGAACGGATTCCCAGCGCCGCAATCAGAAGCGTCGACCCTCCAGGGAAGGGAAGTTCATGTTGGAGATGGAGAATAGGTGCGGATATAAAAGCTTCCTTGAGTTCTCGAAGGAGGAGGACTGCCTCGGATGTTAGACAAGAAGGAAGGATCAGCTCCTTTTTTTGGTGAGCGCAGTGGAGGGGTGCACAATGGTTAGAAAAAAATACGTAAAACTTACGATTTGTAATTAGCGAACCCCCAAAAAACGTTAGGGCTTGAGAGGAATTGGGTCTTGGCCATTCAGGAATGCTTGTTTTGAAGTTTTACCGGAGTCCATCATTAAAAAACCCCTCATCGGAAATGATGTTCCCCCAGGAATGGAGTAGAGGGGTAGAGGTCTGATGAAAGGGCATTCTCCAGTTTGCGTACAAATGTGGTTCACGGAGACGGGAAAGACGGACGTAGGAGGTGGGGCGTATATGTACTGGAGATCTTTGGAAAAAATCAGGATATCATCAAGATACTAAACAAAAATATTGAGTACCTTACGAAGACGTCGTTGTGAAATCCTGGAAGGACAGGCGGGGAGGAGATACATAAGCCGAAAGGCATTGCAAGATACTCGAAGTGCCCACTACACGTGGTGTGAAGGCCGTTTTCCATTCATCCCCTTCCTGAGGCGCACCAGGTAGAGGCACCACGGAGATCCAAACTTGGAGAAAAAATCCTTGGCCCCCTGTAATTTACGACAGTCGGTGGTAATTAAGGGGAAGGGGGGGTTGGTAGGGTAACGGAACGTTTTAATAGTGATGCTGGTTTCAACCCCGGTAATCGATTTGCAAGGCCTCAACGACCCCTCCTTTTCTTGACGGAGAGAAACCGCCCCTGCTGGGCAATGGAGTGACAAATTAAAGCCTTCTTGCGATTCTCATGGAGATATCATCCATAGCGTGATTATGAGTAATGACAAGGGGTAGGTCTTGGACTTGGGTAGTGAGTAACCTGGAACAGAGGATCGGACAAGTAAGTCCTGTGTGGCGGCCAAAAGGTCTGTCTGACTGTACCTATTGACAAAGTCCCGGAATGGTTTGGTAAACAGAGGTAGAATAACTCGGGAAAACAGAGGGTATTGGCCAGCAGTGCTTGAGTATCGCCTGACCTCAGACTACCGGAGATGGGAAGCAGAGGAAGTCCCAGCAATGAGAGGATTGTTAAGCTGTTGTAGCCAAGGAAAAAGACCAAGGTGATGGGTTACCCAGGAGCATGAATGGCATCGAGAACGAAGATCCCTTGTGCAGAATGTGAGGCCAGAAGCAAGGGGTCCGTCCTAAGGAGATGTGGGATGGGGGGTAAGGGGCGGCGTCCATCGATTTACCGACGAGGCCGGATGGGAACTTTCACACGAGCGGTTATGCGGTTAACCTGGCGAAATTCAAGCGTCCACGAAGTTTCCTCCAGCTCCTGAGTCGTGAAAGCGGCGGTATGTAGAAGTCGGAACTTATCGCCCACCTGAAAGGAGACTGGAATGTAAGTTTCTTAGGGAGTTCACCTTCTATGAGGGGACGGGGAGAATTACACCCAGAGGAGAGCCAATGGTACTCACGGGGTGTGAACGTTTTCCCAGACGCAGTGGACCACTCCCGAACCAGATGCTCCATGGAAATCCGCAGTAGAAGAAACACAATCCCCCGGGTGGCGGAAATTGACGATCGGCGTGTGAGGATGCGTTTTGTACCCCCAATTGCATGGCCTTGGCAACTCCAGTGGCAGGATGAGAGGTTGATGATAGCACTTGGGGGGGGGGAAGTCAGGTGTGCTGCTGGGAGACTGGAGAACGGAACTTGAAAGTTATGGAACGAGTGCGCTATCGCTCTGAGCGGCGTACCTGGATACGTTGAATCCACTCGGACGGCCAAATCAATGCGGACCTCCAATTGATCGGCCTGGATTGGTGACAGAGTTCATCCTTGATGGGATCTGCCAGGCCTTGCCAGAAATACGGAGAGAGAGCGAGCCTCTTGTCCCCAGTTCTCCGGATGCTAGAGTGGGAATCCACAGCATTTACTTGTGTCACATCGCCGTCCCTGAAGGATCTGGAGAAGAGAAAAACAGATGACATCTCCCGACGAGCGGGGGGGAGGAAGGAGGAGGGAATCGAATACTGTTGGACGTGGCTTACAATGGTGGGAATCTTGGATAAGTTAGAACGTTCGCTCCCCAACAAAACCGGGGAAGGAGGAAGACCAAGCTAGGCGCTGCCAGTGAGGATGGGTTATAAAGGTAGGGCTAACTTCGCTGCGACAGGTATTGAGTGAGGGGGGGGGCCACATTTCAAACTGCAACTACCACTGGTTGAGGGAAAACCCTACATTATTCGTTGAACCTGCATAGGCTTGGGTGGAGGGAATCTTACATCGGACCGCTAACTGCGCTTGCAGAGTGGGGGCGTACATTGGCGAGCGGTACGAGGTCACCGGTATCAGGGGTACTGAGAGTAGTGACTGCGACCCTGGCGTTTGGAAGGCCCCATTGCATCGCCATGGCCTGGTTTTGCTGAAGCAGATTGGAGAGGGGGAAACTGGTTGAGTTCGGTCTGGTCTGCGTCTTTGGGGCTCGACATAATGTTACGCCGGTTTCTCCCGCACAGACAGACCAGTCCCATGAGATGAAGGGGGAGGATAGTGGTTAATACATGTACCGCACAAAAGGGAGCGTGTCCAGAGTGTGGTTGAATGTTTGCAAGGGCCAGGGGTATGTAGAAGGATAGACAATAATTGCCGGTACCTGTTGTAGAGATAGAGTGAAGAATGCCTTTGCCGAGGTCAGGGAGTGGAGAACGGAGATAGTCGTAGTCCAGCGTGTTCATCAAGGGGTTACCAGATTGGGAGTGACCGTTGTCCAAAGGAGTGCCGAGATCGAGAGCCAGGGGCAGTACGTAGTCGTACAAAGCCGCTCAGAACCTGTGAAAACACTGAGAGAATCCGAAGTACTTCCATACGGACTATGTCGAGCAAAGGGCAAAGACTGAGAGCAGAGAGGAGTAGAGAAAGAGGAAGCTAGATAAAGCAGGGAAGTCATTAGGAACGGAGGCGGGACAGGAAGAGCTTACAGGGAGACACGGAAGTTGGTGCAGGCATAAACAGGCCAGGGTTGTTGAAAAGGAAGTGCGCAAACTATAAACAATACCACACCACGTGAAGTGATTAATACAGTGATAATAAAGATAGATTACGTGACCTATTCAATAAGATTGGAGCGTCTGCGCTTGTGGTACCGGGGATTGGCTCAGGGCACACCTTAGAAGTCAGACAAATACACAATCTATAAAAACAAAGCGCACAACGCTCATAGTGACATTAAGCGTATATGAAAAACAACACTCAAGAAGGTTAATTATTGTGCGTACATCAATCAAAAATCAATCAAGCATTTTGGGTAAGTTTACCCATTCCCACCAGCCAATTCGACCCGGATCAGATGTCATAACAGGGACCCAGCACCACACTGTGGAACGGATCAGTTGTAATTACGGGGACAGTAGCTGGTGAAGGTAAGTCCCAGAATTTAGATGGGAAGTATGGGAGTGTGGAAAGTGAGGGGGCCGGTGTGTTAAAACACCTGGCATTATGTCAGGAAATCAATTATATGTAATTCAATGGGGAAGAATACGAGATACTGATTTTATTTATGTAACTCAGACCATATAGTGTATGTAATAGAAGTCCGTGCTCTTGCCAAATATGTGGACGCACGAAGCCGTTCCATAAAGTCAGGATTCAAAGAACAAACCCATTTTTTTTGGCGCGAAATATCAAGAATAGGATAATAGCAAACATAGCCCTATCCAACACATTATGCATAACAACAATAGGGACCCCCTCTATTGTTTAAAGGATAAGCATATACAGGGAATAGAAGGGAGGGGATGGATAGGAGTTGATAGAGTTAAAGAAAACTATCAAAACACAAGAACTTTCTGGATAATAAATGAACACAACTAAATCCAGGGGGTTAAATTGAGGATATGGATATTGGTCGTTTTTTATGAGATTTAATATTTATTATTGGTCTATTTTATTCCCATTCCGTTGATCTTCCTATAAGAGTAATACTTATATATATTTTTTTTTAAATAATATCCTTTGACTGTATTTATAAAATATATAGATGTAAAATATTCAAAATTATCTATACATATATATTGATATAGATGAAATATTTTTAACACTTTGGGATTTTTATGATATTGAAGGCTCTTTAAACCATGTCCCTTTGCAAGTTCCATTTTTCCTAGTTCATTTTTAGTTCATGCTCCTTCGTTACAAAAGTTTTTCATTTCCAATTGGGATGGCCAGACTCATTTATTAAGATTGCTAGTGATATATATATTTTTAGATTGTAATCGTTTGATATATTATGTGCATTAATACTTTTTCTGTTGTTTTAGAATCCCCTTTCTATACTATTGTGTGTTGTCTATGAATAAAGGTGTTGTTTATATGTTTTTTTCTAGTAAGGATCACTCCCCCCCGTGTCGCCATCCATTGAGACGGAAGTCCATGTTTACGGACCAATGGCTGCCTGAGCGGTGGGTATTTTTAAGGCCAGTTATTTTACAATTCTTATTTCCCTGAGGAAGCAACCTTTACGGTTTCGAAAGCGTGGGAAAGTGTGTATTGGACTCTCTGCCCGTTTTTATACGGATTCCGCCACCGGAGAAGAACGGTGACGTGACGCGATGCGAGTTTGAGTGACGTTCACTACCGGAAGTGCTGGGTGCGGGGGGAGTAGAAGGAGATGGCCAGCAGTCGCAAGGACCCCGCGGGACAAGTGGCCGTTCCCTAGTGAGTGCAAGTGGCTGGACACGCCACCTTCACCGGGGACATTTATTTAAAGGACCTCCCTTACTTACCCATCGAATCTGGGACTTACTAACCAGCTCCAGTCCCAGTAGAGGACAAATGAGGATAAGTCACACAGTGTGGTGCATGGTCCCTGCTGTGACATTGATCCGGGTCGGCATGCTGGTGGTATATGGATAACTTACCCCAAATGCTTGATGGATTTTTATTGATGTACGCACATAATTCATTATGATTTGTGTTTAATATACATTTTAAGCACTATAAAACAGGCTGGTGAGTCTTGTTGGTAACCTGAGTATTGCCCGTGTGGTGTGCGGGGGTGGGAGCCATGAGGTCCGGGGGACGAAAAGAAGAGTGTGCATGAATTGAGATGTGAGAAGTAAAGCGGGTTAGGACGAGGGAAAGAGAACGTGGAATGGTGAAGGGTCGTGACGAGCCCTGAAGGAGGGATGTCTGGGGAGCCTGGGACTGAGAACAGAGATCGCAGGAGAGAGGAGTATCCCGCGAGGCCGCGGGGCGGGGAGCCGCGCGATGAGGGAGGTCGTTTAAGGCAGGAGGGATAGTTTTGTGGTGCAGGGACGCCCTGAGGGGAGAGAGGCTCTGTGGCGGGGGGGAGCGCGGAGAACGCGATCATGCAACCTCTTTCAATATGCCATAGAGTTTCTTTAATTTATAATCTCATCTATGCATACGAGGAGCTTGATTTTTTGGGAGAATGGTAACATGTGTTAAGACATTTGGGGTGAAGGTGAAACGCTAGTACCGGGTAGAGTGGAGTTCCTGCGTCAGTGGATTTTGGTATAAATCATGTGGAGTTAAAACCCCATATCAATGGTCACCAGCTATTAGGAGCCTATGGTAGTATCTACATCCTTGCAAGATAATCAAAGCATCTTATCAATTTCATCTAAGCGATACTGTTCCAAAGAAAAAAACAAATCCATTATATATCTGCCAATTAAATAGTTACGTTATCAAAAAATTAGTAGGATCGATAGAATTTGCAAAGTGAACACTGGTTTCATAATATTGCAAATGATTGCCAGGCTAAAATGCGGAAGTAAGTAATAGGTTTAGGTGGACTCATGCTGATATGGACTTTTATGCTGCAGATATTATGAGGGTAAAGGGGGGTGGAGCCTAAGTATGTCAATGGATGGATTGAGTAGGCAGTTCCAAGTGTGGTTTAAGCGGGAAAAATTAGAACAGGAAGCACTGTGGGGTTAAGGGGGTGTATGTAAAGATTCCTTGGTGTTCTGTTCATTAAGAACTTTTGCACTTACAAAGACCTTAGGGTCGAACGGGGTGGTATGCTTTAATAAATCTCTTTATTTTGAAATCCGTGTGCCCCATCTTCATTTCCCTTGTTGGATGCCGTTGGATTGGATGCCAGCGATCGTTACATTGCTGGGAGCAACCGGTGGTTAATTGTATCCATCTATCCTATGTGGTGGGAAGCATTACTCTTTGTTATCCCCACTGGAACCTACGCCATAGTCGTCGTATAATCATCTCAGTTCTCTTAGCTGCGTGTTGTCGGTGCATCTCTGTCCGCGAAGGGTGTAGGCCGCATCAGCGGCCAGCTTCAGGAAGAAGGCCCCGCAACCACGGTCACGTAGTGGTCAGGCTGAATCCCCGCCTTGGAGTAATATCTGGGGCAGATACACTTTAGGGAGTGCTTTTCCGTCAACCTCCACCACTAGGGGGGAGGGAGGGGGGGGGAAAGCTCATGGCAACCGGTAGTGGGAGAGTAAAGCTGGCCATAATCAGACATGGCTGAGTAAGCAAGGGGCAATAGTTACTGGTCGTGTTAGCTCCTAGCTCTTTGCTGGGGCTCCAAAAGACCTGAGGGTATGCAGCCAAATCTTGGCTCCTCCCCCAGAGAGCCCGTCTCTTTGAGATTGGTTGATACGGTGCCCCATCTTCTGTGGAGTTTAGATAGGGGCAAACTAGAGGGGGGACTTCTGAGCGCCACAGACCACTCATAGCAGCGTGGGCGCGGCTCCCGTGTTGCGCTGAGCCCTGCAGAACTGTGCAACGCCCAAGCATGCAATCTTGTACAAACTGCACCCACGCCTACAGTTCGTTCGGGAACCCCCATCTGGTGTAGCATATTCACGAGGTGTGCAGTCCCTGTTAGGGAAACAGTTATTGTGACGTGCAATAAAGTCAGACCGCGTGGTCTCTACGATTTCCACGGGAACTGCTCTTCTTGCCGCCACCACAACAACACCATGGTTTAGCGGTCATCTTGAGTGCTTACATATACCCAGGCTAGGTTAATGGTGGCTGCAGATCAGGCAACCCTACTCAGACAATACCTAGCAATAATTTGCTCCAGCCGGCTATGGGACTGACATTGCAGAACAATGCCAGCCAAAAAAACCCCTTCCAAGCGGCCTACAACGATCATGAGTCGGGGAACTCATAACCAGCATTAGCTTCAACACAGTTCGTCCTTGAGGTTGCATAGGATGAAAATCCCTTAGAGCTACAAATAGACTCACTTTCCCATGCATGATCTCTCTTCTGGAACGCATACCTCCATATCATGCTGCCTTTGCTGAAAGCCTGTAGGATAATTTAGCAGAGACTCCCAAAGGTAAAGCTTTTTGATTCTCCCACTTCTGGGAGATTCTGCCATTTTAAATGGTGCTTAGTGATGGTATCTGTTGGCTCACAGGCTGCTGAGGTAGCCCGATGGGTAGGGGGAAGCTCTGGAAGGCTTGACTGGGACTACATTACTGGTAATTTAGCTATGTTCGGTACAGCGACAGCCATCTGATGCAGGCTCTCAGGAAGATGACAGGACAATTTCATAGACAGAAGAACATACACAGCCACACAAAAACTTCATCTGCTTCGAACAGTAAATACAGGTCCCAAGTCAGGATGGGTCCCCTGGACATTCTACCCCCATAAGATAATAGTAAGCAGGGTCTTTTTCATGCAGCGGGTGGACAGATATAATGCGATCTTTCTTCCCGAAGGGGATAGAACGGTACAGAAGAATGTTAATCATGTAGGACCTGCCAAATTTGGTCATGGCTGATGTGGTTGCAGGCTTAAAATGCTTTTGGCCAAAAGGGTTTAACTAACATGACACCTTTTTCAAGACGTCGATATGGTCTATTCTAAAGTTCTGTATTGCTTAGCATATTGGATGTAGCTTTGAGCTTTATCGGTTTGTTGTTGTATACATTTAGCTACAAACCAGTAGCACTCCAATTGACCTGAAAGGGAGTACATATATAGTATGTGAGAATGTTGGGGGTTCGTAGAACGTGGCTGGCGATCTGTTGCGTGTGCTATTTCGATTCCTTGATGTATTCATATTTAGGATAGTCATATGTCTGATTACAAGCATTCCCCTTTCCCCTGTTTTTAAGTAGCGTACACACTCGGTGGGAGTTTATACCGATGGAATGTACCAGACCTTAAGTGAAGAAGTACTTCCTCAAATTTGGATGAGGCATGACACCATCCAGTTTCAGAGATGACCTCTTGCTAGATCTAGCACTTTTCATTCTGCAAAACTAACCAGTCCCATTGGATATGTTTAAAGGTTCAAGAGAACAACAAACTCTCCATTCTTCAAGATGGCAGCTGT
>WSYH01010517.1:0-22967 GCA_036426205.1 Ascaphus truei | reverse complement strand
GCATATTTTGCTACACCTGCCTGCGCTCCTCCTCATCTCCAAGCAACTGATCTGGAGGTATCTGAATAGTTCCGAGTTTGGTACTCCTTTTTCTGATTTAATTTGCTCAAATGTTTTAATAAATTTCCTCCCCTCCAGATCTTTGAGTCGTTTATAACCCGACTGAGACCAAATTAAAAAGTTTTTACTAAGCATCCCCGGAGCGAAATCTGGATTCTTGAGTAATGGGGTCATCAGGGATTGTTTAGTGGTAAGCGTATGTCTAAATTTGCAATTCTCCCATACCGCCAGAGAGTTCGGCACGGCCTGAAGCCGCATCTTTATTGTGTTTCCACACCTTTTGGGTAGCCAGATTAAATCGTGCAGCTCAACTGGTGCACAGCAGTCTCTCTCCAGTGCCACCCATCTCCGCAAGGACGGGTCTGAGTGCCACTGGACAATTTGGCTCAATTGGGCTGCCTTGTAATATGCCAACAAGCAAGGTACCGCTAATCCCCCTTTTGTGACTGGTCTTTTTAATATGCTCTTCGCAATTCGCGGGCTTCTGTTGTTCCAAATAAAATTCAATATTCGAGACTGTCAGGAGAGGACATCAGCGTAAACCAACGGTACCGGTAGGGTCTGGAAGAGATAGAGCACCATGGAGAGCAGGTTCATTTTAATACTATGAATTCTCCCGAACCGTGAAATACCATAACCGGCCCATACTCTGAGGTCCTCCCTTAGAGTCCTGAACAATTTCGGGTAATTTTCTTTATAGAGTGAATTATAATCTCTGGTAATATATACCCAGAGATATTTGATAGAGGAGGCTTGCCATTTGAAATTGAAATTTATTTCTATCAATTTTTCTACTAGTCATGGTAGATTTATGTTGAGGGCTTCTGATTTGGTCTGATTGATTTTGAACCCAGAAATTTGATTACATTTCCCCAAAATCCCAAAGACATTAGGCAGGGAGGTGAGGGGTTTAGACAGTGTCAGGATCACGTAATCCGCATACAGCGCTACTTTATGAGCTTGGTCCTTTACCTCTATCCCTGAGATATCGGGGCTTAAGCGAATATGCGCTACTAGAGGTTCGATACACAGGGCGAATAACAGCGGGGACAGAGGGCACCCCTGTCTTGTCCCACTACAGATCTTAAATTGATCCAAGGGGAAGCCCTGGTGTCGGACCCTAGCTGTAGGGCCATTGTATAATGCCAGGATGGCCTCGAGAATCCGTCTTTCAAAGCCAAATGCTCTCAATGCCTCCCTCAGGTAGGGCCAATCTATTCTATTGAAGGCCTTCTCCGCATCCAGACTCAATACCATTGACGGGATATTACGTTTCTTGGCCAAATCAATCAGATCAATTATCCGTCTGGTATTGTCTGCCGCTTGCCTGCCTCCGATAAACCCCACCTGATCTGGGTGTATTAGTCTGGGAAGGACAATACCCACCTGTTAGCTAAAAGTTTAGAGAAGATTTTTACATCCGAATTAATCAGGGAGATGGGCCGGTAGCTCTTACAGTCTGCCGGGTCCTTACCCGTCTTATGGATCAGTGAGATGGAGGCTTGGAGCATCTGAGTTGGGAAGGAGGCCCCTGCGAGAATTTCATTGAATAATTTCAGTAGTTGGGGGCTAAAGTTTTCAGGTATTTTTTATAATATAGATTTGAGAAGCCACCCGGCCCTGGAGCCTTGGCTGGCTTAAGTGACTTTATTACCTCAGCTAGTTCTTCTGAGGTAAAGTCCCCCTGTAGCTCTTCTCTCTCTCCTCTGCTCAATTTGGGTAATCGTGCCTCTTTTAAAAAGACTTTAAGTCTCTCTCCTGTTTGTTGTGTGTGGCTGACCTTATCTCCATCATAGAGAGTTTCATAATATCGTTTAAATTCCTCCACGATCATTCTAGGATTGGAGGTAAGGTCCCCCCCTGGGTCCGAATCGATGAGATACAGTAATTTGGAAGCCTATTTCGTAGCTTATTGGCAAGTAAGGTATCCGGCTTGTTGGCTTTTTCGTAAAACTTATGCCTTGACCATGCCAACTCTCTCTCGGCCTGGGAGGTTAGCAACAGATTGGGTTTAATTTTGGTGTCCGAAATCTCCTTCAGGATATAATCCTGTTTATGGGCGATGTGGGCCTCTGAGAGATGTGCCAGTCTCTCCCTCAGCTCTTTTATCTTAGTCTCTTTCTCTCTCTTTTTTTTGGCGGCCAAATTCAACAAAATCCCTCTCATCGTCGCCTTATGGGCTTCCCATAGTGTCGAATGTGAGGACACACTTCCCTCATTGATTTCGAAGTATTCTTTCAGTTTATCCCTTATCTCCCGTTCGGTTACCGGGTTTTTCAGTAGGAGCTCATTTAGTTTCCAGTTCCCTCCGGGTCTGTCCAGCGAACTCAGTGTGCACCGCAGCTCTATCGGTGCGTGGTCTGACCAAGAGATGTCATGAATCCCTGTGCGGGAGACCACTGGGACCACCCTGTTTGATATCAGGAAGTAATCTATCCTGATGTATCTGTTATGGGGGTGTGAGAAGAAGGTATATTCCCTCGCTATAGGATTCTGCTCCCTCTAGATGTCCACTAATTGGCAATCCCTCATCCCCTGGGCGATTGTTAGTATGTCCTGTTTCAGTGGTTGGTTAGTCCCCGTGCATCTGTCCAAGTCTGGGTCTAGTGTTCTATTGAAGTCCCCCGCTAACAGAATACTACCCTGTGCTTTGCTGTGTAGCAGTTTGAAAAATTGTATAAAGAACTTTGGGGCGTGCTCACATGGAGCGTATACTGTAGCTAATGTTAGGGGCTGACCCTGTATTGTCCCTGTTAATATGATATATCTCCCATCTTTGTCTACATGGGTCTTAGCTACTTGTAGCGATAGCCTATTATGTATTAAGATTGCTACCCCTCTTTTTTTAACAGGCGCCGAGGCCAAATAATACGATCTAAAATGTTTATCTAAGTATTTGGGGTGATTATTTTGGGAGAAATGAGTTTCTTGTAGGAAGACGATATCGGCATTTTTGCGAATGTAATCTCTGAATGCTATTTTCCTCTTGATGGGATTGTTAAAGCCTTTCACGTTATGTGAAATGACCGTTATTTCCTTACTCATTTGTAGGGTGTCGCTGAGCTACTGCCTCGGTGTACCTTAACTGTGCCTCCGTGTGGTTCCTTGTGGTGAGGTGACTCCAGCCGTCGTCGCTCCTTTCGGGTGTCCTTAGCCTGGGTAGGGTTAGGGCTGGGGGAGTACAAGAGGAAACATGGGGAGAGACAAACACAAAACCACACAACTGGAGGGGCAGGGCAGGGTACCGCTCACCTCGAACCTCCCCCACCCTCCTCCTCCCCCCACCCAAAAGGACTTCGCCAGAGCCATGGGTCTGAATATCACCCGGCTCAGGCCTGAGGCTCATGCGGACTGCGGAGCAGGTCTCTGTCCTGATACCCCCGCCCCGCCTTTAACACGTGCAACTATATCAGAAAAAAAAACCTTTTGCTAACTGTAGCACCCTCCCGTTCTGCTATCTTTGTGCCAAACAGAACCCTCCCCACCACCTTCAGAGATTGCCTTCTTCTCCCTCCCTTTTGCTGAGACTTGGTACCCCCACCAGTCCCTTGAGCATCCACGCTGTGATGTCAGATGAATCCACTCTCTCGTGGTTTTAGTTTCCCTGCCGCTTCTTTGTTTTCTGCAACACTTCTCGGGGTAACCCTGAACCTTCCCAATCCAACTCCCCCCCCCCTCTCCACCGTCCTGCTGCACTTCACCTACTCACTTTGCATTATACCTCCATCATTAGCACTCCTGTCTACTCGCTCATCCCTAACCCTGCCCTCCTCCTTCTTTCCTCACTTGCCGCTGCTACCCCACTATTCCCTATCACTTACCGGCTCTGTCTTCCCTTAACTTCCTTGTGTCCCGTCTCCTCCTACTGCTCCCGCCCCCTATGCCACCTGTCTTCCCTGCTTCTCCTCCTCTCGCGTAACTTCCCCCATCCTTCTATTACTTACCTAGCCCCCCTCTTCTCCTCCTCTTAACTTCCTTGCCCTGTTCCCTCCACTGTCTCTATAACTTCCCCCTACCTTCGCTGGCTCCATTCACCTTCCTTTTAGATCCCTTACCTCCATTGTCTCATTTTGCCTACCTACCTCCCTGGCCCTATCACCTACTTACCCCCTACCTTCTCACTAACTTGCCTTTGCCCCTCCCCCTCTCCCTCATCCCTAGCGCTGACCAGCTGGGCATTTGTCCCCTTTGCCTGGTTTCCCCTTAGCAGCCGCTCTTCCATGCCCCTTCTCTCTGCCCCCTGCCACCCATTCTGTTCCCTTTCTTATTGCCCCCTTGTTTGGGCCGGGGTGTGCTGGGCCGTCGCCTCTGCCGCTCGCGCTGCTGTCCGGTTACTGTCTTGCACCGGTATGCCTTGCTGCTGCCCGCCTCCACCACTCTCCCTACTTCCGGTGGCTGCTGTCCCTCACTATCAGTGGCACTTCTGCCACCTCCAAGATGGCCGCTCCCGCTCCGTCCTCTGACGTCACCGTACGTCCGGTCTCCGCCATCTTGGATCCCATTTCGCGCCGAATTGAAGGGAAGCGCGCGCTCTCCTCCTCTGCTCCATGGGTATCCGGGGTTTGCGTGTCAGCAGGCGCCTCCATCAGCCTCGTGGCAGCCGCCATCTTCCAACTCGGGGCCCCAGGTACGTACCCTTTGCTCTTGCGTCCATATAGGTGGGCCAATCCCCCTCTTCTCCCATTACTGTGGGGGTTCCTCAGCATGGAGCGTGGTGTAAAGGCAACTTTAATTGTCTCTTGGGGGGTGTAATAACTTGGATAACTGGATAACTGGGAGACATTAAAACTGGCGACCCCTCTACCTCACGTCCTCCCCCTCAGCCTTTATCTTTATTAACACCATGCCTGGGGGAGTGTCCCGCTGTGGACCATGTGGGGTCCTGGGCTTCCTCTGCGTCGGCTGGTTTTCCTTCAGTCCCAGCTTCTGTAAGAAGGCATCCCCCTCCTCCAGGTCCCTCATGGAGACTGGCCTCCCATTCCGGACCACCAGCAGACCGAATGGGAAGGTCCAGCGGTACCGGACGGCCTTATCTTGCAAGATCCTTGTAATGGGGATTAGATTCCTGCATCGTAAAAGCGTGGTTGGGGACAAGTGCTGAAATATTAACAGGCGAGCTCCCTCAAAGTCCAGTGCGGGGCTAGCTCGGGTCTTGCGGAGTACAGCTTCCCTAGTGCTATAATAATGCAGCCGCACTATTATATCCTGCGGCTGCTCTGATTGTAGGGGCCTCGACCGCAGCGCCCGGTGACAGCGGTCCATCTCCAGGCGCTCCCTGGGTAGCTCCGGTAGCAGGGACTCCATCCAGCGCAGTACATATGCTTCACAGTCACCTTCTGTCTCGGGGACCCCTCTAATGCGCACATTATTCCGCCGATCTCGGTTTTCAGCATCCTCCTGGCGCTCTCTAATCTCATTAATTTGATGTTGGAGATCTGTGGTTTTTTTGTCCACTTTCTTTGTGGCTTTGATATTGAGGTCCAGCTGCTTCTCAATATGGCCGGTCCGCTCCCCCAGGGATCCCACTTCTTTCTTTAACTCCCTGATTTCTGCCTGCAGCAGCGTTTTTAGGTCTGTATAAAGACGATTAAAGTCACAGACCCTAACTGGCATCAATTCAGGGTTGTCACTCTCCTCTTCTTCCCCGTCATGTTCAGTGTCAGATCCTTGATTTGAAAGCTGTGCCATTGCAGGGCCCGGTTTGCTTCTCCTAGAACTTCCAAAGTATTCCGGTAATCCCTTTTTTTTTCGGGGTCTTTGTCAGTTTCTTCGACATCCTCCTATATTGCTACGCTTGTGGTGCACTTTCTGGGCTTATTTACCTGCTTTAAAAGTTTTTTTCTTAAATTGTTCAGCAGCGGGGCAGAGAGCTCTCAGTCTAAACAACCATGCTCTTTGCCTCCCAGCATGCACCTTCAGCCAGTTGCCTTTTTGATTGTTCCACAACTATTATCATTTATCGGTGGATGCGAGGAGGGATATTATGACATCATTGATACACATATTTAATACTTAGGGTCTCCAGACACCAAATTTGCATACTCATATGCATTCATTGAGCTCCCATATCTCTGAGGGCTGACATCAGCCCTGAGTGCAAGTTTCAGTCCTTACAGGATTCGTTTAGGAATTCTGAGCTCAAACGAATTCTGGAAGATGGGTGCGAGCCTTGGTTACGATGTAGTTAACCCCTCAAACTCTAGAACCACTGACACTGTAACTTGGATGGATCTTGGTGAATCTCAGATGAATCTAACTACAGTAGAACTGGGCTGCAGGCATTTTTTATAGAGTTACGGGTCCTATCGCTAATATACCCAGCCAATCCTCCCGTGGGAACAACTTTTTCCACCTATCCCAGACTTGCCAGTAGCTCACAAAAACGGCAGAAGTTGCTTCCCGGTTTGCTACGAGCATGTGCTAACTTGACACCTAAGCTGCTTAGCATACTGGGCCCAACCCCTTACCTGGCAACAGTAAGTCTGGGGTTTGGCTACCAAGTGTTGATAGCCCATTGTCATGGATGTGCGCGCCACACACTGAGACCGGACTGCGGGGCTGAGGTGGGGTTACATAATCACCGACCTTAGGCCTCGGAGCCAAATCCGGAATGCGAAGTTCATGGTCAAACAAGCCGGGGTCCGGACTGGAGAAGGCATCATAGTCTGAGGACAAGCCAGGGTCAGGATCGGAGAAGGCAGCATCATCGTGATTCAGGCAGGAGTTTGGCAACGGGTAGACAGGTGCTCTTTGCTTCAGCGTAGGAGCGAGAGCGTGGGAGTGGCCTCTGCGCAAGGAGCGGGCATGGCCTATGATGCCGGACTCTGTAGGGGGATACAGCAGGCTGGCCAAAGAACACCGTAGGGCAGCGCCGGGGAAAAACCAGCGCTTCAGCACACGAGTCCAAAGTAGGCCTCTGCAAAAGGGATCGGTCAGCAGGCGTCAGGAAACAGGTACACAGACCTCTGCATGGAGTGTAGCAGCAGGTCACAGGAAACAGGAACAGGGCAAGCCAGGGGGCTTGTGGCAGAACACTGTAACATCCAGAGTAGGATTATGCTCGGCACTGAATCAGTGCAAGAGCCTAGCATATAAAGGGCGGAGAACCAATCACAGGAGAGAGGTGTGTGAGCATTCCTCCAATGACGGAGCACAGGGCTGAAGCTGCAGTGAGAGGCAGCACATGTGCCATTGATTGCCAGAGGGAGACTTTGTAAACTGCACAGGTATGCAAGGCTAGAATCAAAGCCAGAAACGGATTCCTTACACCCATACTTCGCACCAATATCTGGTACTTTGTTATAATCCGGCCGCCCTAACACCTAGGGTCTCTGAGGCTTTTCAACTCCGGACTTCTCTAGACACTGGGGCACCAACTCAGCATGGTGCCCATTGAAGTGTGGAGATGAAAAATTCCGCAGCTCATTCATCATTAACATATTGACATGTTAATGGATTCATTGCCGGGCTGACAGGAAAAGGTTCCTGTCTTTAAATTTTAAAACATACCTGAAACACATTGTATTTTTATATGTACTTTCTATATGTGTGGGTGATATAAAAACAACATGTATGTGAATGTTACATTCTCAACTATCTGTATTTCAAAAATTAGAGTGCTAGCTCCTTCCTAGCAAAAGTTAGCTACTTAATTGAATATGCTCTGTGATGTGGTTTGCGGTTTGAGCTATGGCATACAATGTATCACTGCTTGCCGGAATCGGTAACTGCAGAAGCACTCCACCACTTGACCTTAATTGATTAACGAGACCGCAGGATACATTGTTGCATTCTGCCACTTCAACTGGACCGCAAACCACTTATCCACTTGAGTTTGTGGTTAAGACTTCCCCGTGGGTTTTGCGGTTTAGGAAGTGATACAGAGCTTCAATGGAGCCGCTTACCACAGACGCACTTATTCAATTAACGCTTGGCACAGCACTAGAAGCTCCCCCTTGTGTTGCGAATAGTTTGCACATTCAACATATATTCATAGAACTGCAGCTAGTTTCTGAGCTGCAAAACAGGGACATTATGAGGGATGTATAGGGGGAACATGGCATTATGGTGACCAACAATTAACCCCTTCATCCCCAACAATGTTTAGGGGTAACCAGCCGGGTATAAGACCTTTATTATTGGCCTGGTTAACCCCGTCACCGCCACAGTCGCTTCGCTCTGATCACTCTATGCAGCTCTTCCAGACAGGTAGCGGCACGGTAGGATTAACGCCATGGGAGTCCCATTCAGAAGCAGGGACCACAGCTGCATTAATCCGTATGTGAAAATCCCCCTGGTCTGCACTTTGGCTGCGATTGGGCCGCACATGGGTAACTGTCCAGGCGCTTCACGTGGTCGCATCTGTATACAGTGGCGGCCGACCTGAGTCTAAATCGGCTAGATCCGCGATTTTCAGATTATCCCGGTTATGTGCGTTTTTTTGTCGTTTTCGCCCGGAGTGAACTGCGTTATTTTCGCGCTTGTGATATTAGCATTTTATTCTCTCTGTCTGCAATACTGCAATGCCATGTAAAAACTCAGGGGGGCGTTTGCGAGCTGTTGTCTTGGAAGTCTAATACCTTTGCGGTTCAACCTACGTCAGTACACAGTCTGTGTGCGCGCACAGTAATTGTAAATTTGCATATTTAAAGTATACATGCATTTGCAGTGCTGTTCTGCAGTACAGTATGTCTCATTTGAAAATTGTTGAAATGCATAGGCGTGTACTGTACTGTAACAGTGTCACATTTCGGCATATACAGCGCTCTCCCCTCGCTCAGGATAATTAACTGCACTGCAGGGTATTTCAACTTCTTATCTTCTGTGCAATGCAGTACATCTCTCCCACACCATTCCTTTGAACGTGTGTCTGGTTTCAATCACATTCCTGCTTGACAGCAGGAATTTACTGCGCATGCGCCTGTAACTTCGCCCACCACTGCTTGCTTGAGTGAGTGAAAAAAAAAATTATTGTAATTTTTTTTTCTCCACAAGCCTGCAAAAAACATCTTACTTTATTACGATATTCAATCTGTGCTGTAGCTTTTGTCTGCGACCCTGTGCCTTTGACTGCACATGGTTGATTTGTGTGCTTTTTAAGTACTGTATTTGGGGGTGTATTATTATGATGAACTGCCTTTTGAAATTAAAGTATGTCTTTAGCTTTGAACTTCATGCGGCTGTCTTTAATTTTTGGAATCTTACCATTGTGTTTTTAATCCGTCCATAGCCGAGCTTCAAAGCCTCACAGCGCCTGCGTGTAATCCTTGCTCAGATGGGAGCTATTTAGCTGCTTAGCTGCTTACTGCGCATGAGTCACCCAAACCCCCCTCTCCACAGAGTAATTCAACAGACACCTCCACAGAGTCATTCATTTTCTGAAGTTAGTCATTGTGTTTTTAATCCGCCCCTAGCCGAGCGTCAATCGCCTCACTGCGCCTGCGTGTACTCTAAGCCTCTTTGAGATGGGAGCTAGCTGCTTACTGCGCATGAGTCACCCAACCCCCCCCTCTCCACAGAGTCGTTAATTTTCTGAATCTTGCCATTGTCTGGTTTTTAACTCATTATGTGTTCCCTATATGACCTGCCATCAGATACACCTGCTCTCCACTCCTAGGTTGATCAGGTGTACTGAGTTAAGACATCTCATATTAGGGCTGTATGTGCGCGGGCGGATCACTCTTTGACAAATGCCCCGGACTGAAACGCATCAGAGGATCCGCCAGACTTTTACCTAGATGTCGCAATAAACGTTTTTTCACTCCACCACTGCCTACCTGCGGTTTGTTCTACCGGCTGTGCACCATTCCTGCCTCTCACGGGAGTTTCTTATGGCCAGAGTCAGAGAAATGTTCGCTGACAGGACTGTCTCTTGTTCCGCGCGTGATGCTGTGGCAATGCAGGTTCATTCTCTTATTTAGCCCCTGCCCTGTCTCACCTATGTAGTAGCAGCCCCCTGGGCATTTCATGCACATGATGAGGTACACGACAATGCAGGAGGAAAAGGTGAATCTTCCTCTGATTTTGTAGTCCCGATTCCTGTGTGGTATTTGTATTGTGTCCGCTGTGTAGAGCATTGCGCAGGTTTTGCATCTTGGGTACTGGCATGGTTTCGTCCCGCATTCAGTTGTACTGCTGAATACTTTACTCCTCACCATAATATTCTTGAGATTATGGGGTTGTCTGTATGATAATAAGGGTGCTTCAGGGAAGACCTGTTGCAGTCTTGTATCTTCCTGGAGGATGGGTTGTAGTTTCCTGGCGATCTTGCGTAGGGCTCCTAGGTGTGGGTTATATGTGACCACCAAAAGTACCCTGCCACTTGTCTCCTTCTGTTTGTATTCAAGGAGATCATTTCTTGGTATTCTGGTGGCTTTGTGAATTTGCTGGTATACAATTCTGTGGTTATATCCACGGTTTATAAAATCTGATCTCAAGGCTTTAATCCGCTGGTCTCTGTCTGCTGTGTCGGAGCATATCCAGTTGTATCGTATGGCTTGACTGTAGGTGGTTGCATGTTTGGTGTGTGTCGGGTGGAAGCTGTTGTCCCTCAAATAGCTGGCTCTCTCTGTAGGTTTGCGGTATACAGAAGTCTGTAGTTGGTTGTTCTTTATAGTAATGGTGGTGTCTAGGAAATGTACTTCATCCGGGGAATGGGTGAGTTTGAGGTTGATGGTTGGGTGGAACGTATTGAAGTTGTCATAAAACTGTAGGAGGTCCTGTTCACCAGAGGTCCAAATCAGGAGGATGTCATCGATGTAGTGAAGGTATGTAAGGGGTTTCAAGTGACAGGTGGAAAGAAAGTCACTTTCTAGTTTTGCACAGAACAGATTGGCATACTCTGGCGCCATCCGAGTACCCATAGCGGTCCCGGTTGTCTGGAGGTATGTGTCATTTCCAAATGTGAAGTAGTTATGGGTCAGAATAAATTCGATGCATTTAGTCACTGTCTCTGTGAGTGGCTCCTGTGGTCCCAGAAAGTATCTGCAGGCTGAAATCCCATCCTTGTGGGGGATGTTTGTATAAAGTGACTCTACATCCATAGTTGCTAGTAGTGTTCCTGTTGGGAGGGGGCCAATAGATATATATGATAGATATAGATAGATAGATAGATAGAATTCAAGAGGGTGAACTTTCTTATTTACACAACTGTATATATTTATATTTGTATATATACAGTGTATACATATACATATAAATAGTTATGTGAAAAAGAAAGTTCACCCTCTTTGAATTCTATGGTTTTACATATCAGGACATAATAACAATCATTTGTTCCTTAGCAGGTCATGGAGAAGCCATGTGTGAAAAACTAAGTACACCCTTACTGCTTCCATAGGAATGAAGATGCTAAGTAGCAGACAGGTGCTGCTAATCAAATGCCCTTGATTAATTGATCATCAGCAAGTGTGACCACCTCTATAAAAGCCAAACTTTTAGCAGTTTGCTTGTCTGGAGCATTCAGGTGTGTGTTAACACAATGCCCAGGAGGAAAGACATCAGCAATGATCTTAGAGAAGCAATTGTTGCTGCCCATCAATCTGGGAAATGTTATAAGGCCATTTCCAAACAATTTAAAGTCCATCATTCTACAGTGAGAAAGATTATTCAAAAGTGGAAAACATTCAAGACAGTTGCCAATCTTCCCAGGAGTGGACGTCCCAGTAAATTAACCCCAAGGTCAGACTGTGCAATGCTCAGAGAAATTGCAAAAACCCCAAGAGGTACAGCTCAGACTCTACAGGCCTCAGTTAGCATGTTAAATGTTAAAGTTCATGACAATACAATTAGAAAAAGACTGAACAAGTATGGTTTGTTTGGAAGGGTTGCCAGGAGAAAGCCTCTAAAAAGAACATGGCTGCACGGCTTAGGTTTGCAAAGTTGCATCTGAACAAACCACAAGACTTCTGGAACAATGTCCTTTGGACAGACGAGACCAAAGTGAAGATGTTTGGCCATAATGCACAGTGCCACGTTTGGCGAAAACCAAACACAGCATACAGTCTAAATCGGCTAGATCCGCGATTTTCAGATTATCCCGGTTATGTGCGTTTTTTTGTCGTTTTCGCCCGGAGTGAACTGCGTTATTTTCGCGCTCGTGATATTAGCATTTTATTCTCGCTTTCTACGATACTGCAATGCCGTGTAAAAACTCAGGGGGGCGTTTGCGAGCTGTTATCTTGGAAGTCTAATACCTTCGCGGTTCAACCTACGTCAGTACACAGTCTGTGCGTGTGTGCGCAGTAATTGTAAATTTGCATATTTAAAGTATACATGCATTTGCAGTGCTGTTCTGCAGTACAGTATGTCTCATTTGAAAATTGTTGAAACGCATAGGCTTGTACAGTACTGTAACAGTGTCACATTTCGGCATATACAGCTCTCTCCCCTCGCTCAGGATAATTAACTGCACTGCAGGGTATTTCAACTTCTTATCTTCTGTGCAATGCAGTACATCTCTCCCACACCATTCCTTTGAACGTGTGTCTGGTTTCAATCACATTCCTGCTTGACAGCAGGATTTTACTGCGCATGCGCCTGTAACTTCGCCCACCACTGCTTGCTTGAGTGAGTGAAAAAAAATTTATTGTAATTTTTTTTCTCCACAAGACTTCAAAAACCATCTTACTGTATTACAATATTCAATCTGTGCTGTAGCTTTTGTCTGCGACCATGTGCGTTTGACTGCACATGGTTGATTTGTGTGCTTTTTACGTACTGTATTTGGGGGTGTATTATTATGATGAACTGCCTTTTGAAATTAAAGTATGTCTTTTAGCTTTGAACTTCATGCAGCTGTCTTTAATTTTTTTAATCTTGCCATTCTGTTTTTAATCCGTCCATAGCCGAGCTTCAAAGCCTCACTGCGCCTGTGTGTAATCCTTTTTCAGATGGAGCTATTTAGCTGCTTAGCTGCTTACTGCGCATGAGTCACCCAACCCCCCACTCTCCACAGAGTCATTCGACAGACACCTCCACAGAGTCATTCATTTTCTGAAGTTAGTCATTGTGTTTTTAATGCGTCCCTAGCCGAGCGTCAATCGCCTCACTGCGCCTACGTGTACTCTAAGCCTCTTTGAGATGGGAGCTTGCTGCTTACAGTGCATGACTCACCCAACCCCCCCCCCCTCTCCACAGAGTCGTTCATTTTCTGAATCTTGACATTGTGTTCTTAACCTGTCGATAGCCGAGCTACAAAGCCTCACTGCACCTGCGTGTAATCCTTTTTGAGATGGGAGCTAACTGCTTACTGCACATGACTCACCCAACCCCCCCTTCTCCACAGAGTCATTCATTTTCTGAATCTTGACATTGTGTTCTTAATCCGTCCATAGCCGAGCTACAAAGCCTCACTGCGCCTGCGTGTAATCCTTTTTGAGATGGGAGCTAACTGCTTACTGCGCATGAGTCACCCAACCCCCCCTCTCCACAGAGTCATTAATTTTCTGAATCTTGCCATTGTGTTCTTAATCCGTCCATAGCCGAGCTACAGTACAAAGCCTCACTGCGCCGACAATGCATACTGGTCCACGCCTAGAGATGGCACCCCACACATGCAGCTTCATGGGGAGTTTTGGCCGCGGCTTCAAAGATATGCTTCAAAGATTTTTTGTGGAATGCAAAGCTTGCAAATCTCTCCAGCGACACAGTAGACTCATCAGTGAAGATGCATGTGTGGGGTGCCATCTCTAGGCGTGGACCAGTATGCATTGTCAAACGATTGGCAGACAACCCATCGAACCCGCAGACCACTTCCTCACATACGCTTCGATTACTCTGCCGCCGCTGTCCCGGAAATCTTGAGCCCGTCTTCTCCACCCCTCGTCCTTGACGCTGCCGCCGCCCTCACGGAAACCCACAGGCCATCTTCTCCATTTCTCTCCGACGACGCTGCCTCTGAAATCCACGGGTCACTTTCTCCTTTGCTCTTAGACGACTCTGCTTCTCGCCCGGAAATCCAAAGGTCACTTTCTCAAATCCCTCTTCGACGACGCTGCCGCTTCTCCTCTACCGGACATCCACAGGTCACCTCCTCCACCCTTCTTCGACGTCGCTGCCGCTTCTCTCCATGGAACCCCCATCTCATTCTCCGTTGCACCCATCCACCCAGATTTCCAGACGCCATGCACAAGAAGCAGCTCGTTAGACCGGATGCTGAATGGGATAACTGTGGATCTCACCGGGAACTCTATTGTGCTAGCAAAGATAGATTTGCTTCTGGAGACCATGCTAAATGTGGAGCAACGGATGGAGAAGATAGAGGCTGACATAGCGGGTATTCATCATTTGCTCGGTGTTAATGCCCCTGTTTCCCCGACGCTGGAGAAGGGGGATGACATGGATGTGATGAATGGGACCTTCCACCCCCTTCCATCACCAAGCGCACCCCCTCCACCAGAAGATGTAGTGTACATGTATGCCGTTGAGGAGGACATGACAACCCCGTCAAGACCACGCCAGGAGACAACACGGCGACAAAGACCGGAGGAAAGCTTCCTCCCAGACAACCTACCATCGCCCGTCGCCTCAAGCACACCCGCTCCCAAAAGACCTACATTCGCTCGCATCGATACGGTGCCCGACATCACCCTGTGCGATCTGCCACCGGCGCTCAGGGAGAAGTATAGGGTGAAGAGTGCTGGTGCACCCCACAAGTATGCCTTGTTACTTTTTAAGCACCATGTTCCCTACTCGTTGTACTGCGACTGGGCCTTCAAAGTGAACTACGAAGGAAATCGTGTTGAATAGGCGCTTCCTGCCAATTTAAGAAAGAACATTCTGGATGAAATGCGGCGCTTTTATCCAATTACAGATCCTGTAATGAAAGGCTTTCGAGACTGCATTAATGGCGTTTTGCGCCATGCAAGGAATCGGCCATGGACAGACAATGCGGAGGACTTTCTGTAAGACCATACTGTTGTGCTGAACTGTACTGTACTGTACATGATTTGACCTGCTATACTTAAATAAAGGAGATGTTGTTGTGTGTTTTTTTACTTGTATTTATACAGAAATGTTTTAACTTGCTGTCCACACACACAGGACCTGCACAATTCCAGACCCTGGGGGGCCGCAAACAGGCACGGTTTTCAAAGGTTACCAGGAAAACCCGCCCTGTTTGCTGCCCTCAATGACTGTACTGGTGCAGACTGTTTTGCACACCATCCTGTTGATGTTTTGAATTGCTGTGCACTTAAAATGTTTTTACATTGTACAGTATTTGTAAATAAATGTTTTTGTACTTACTCCACCAATAAAAGAACATGTTGATTTGTTTTACATTGTTCCATTGGCTCCTTTGCTACTGTAACAAAATACAGTGTTTCTAGAATATCGAGGCATACTGCACTGTATACTGTAGGCATGCTCAGTATGAGTATTAAAAAAAATAGAAGACACAAACTGTACTATACTGTATGTACTGGCACTGTATACTGTAGAAGACACATAATGTATGTGATACATGTAGAAAAAATGCATAGTTTTTATTTTTTCGGGTTTATTACACAGTATACTGTACTGTAAGTAAAAAAGTATTGTACAGTATACTGTATGGCCGGAAAACATCAGCATACTGTTTCAGGTACAGTATTACAGTATTCTATCCTAATCAATAACTACGGCCGCTAAACTGTAGACTCCGGTTCGTGGTTTTTTAAATCCGATTCAGCAGGCATTGTTACACAACGTGATATTATCCATCGAAATCCCTCCATTAGCCATTTTCTTTTCTGAGGAAAAACAAAAAGAAAGGTTTTACTGTAATGGTCAGCCCCCTAAAGAAGTTCTCAGCCAGTCCCACCAATACTTTTCTCGGGGGGCGTCTCCTGTTCACATGCGCATGCGCCTACCGTCGATGTAATGACACGCATACTGTATGCGTTTCAAGAAGGTTCCAATGCGCATGCACCTAGTGTTCCACCAATACAGTAGTTCAGTATCTGCAGTACAGTACTGTAGAAGCCGCTCAGCCAATGATATTGCTTACAGGAGAATCGCTTGACTTTTGAATCGCACCAATATTGATACTGTATTGTCAAAATAAAAAAAACACAGAAAATAATACGGCAACAATACTCACCATAGAATTTCCCATTCAGCTGGCGCCGGCGCCGGTCCACTGCCAGTCCAGCGTTCTTGATCATCCACGTCGATAGTTTGCAGCGGGACAAGTCCACCTGTAGTCAGCTGATGAGGCTGGAAATTGCTTAGGTACATGCAAGCTTGATCGAAACTGCACGCGAAATCCGTCTCAGGCTCAGGGTTGTCACTGACGGCGGGACCGTCATTGGAAGCCGGTGCTGGTGCATTGCTTGGTTGCGACTGTCGTTTCTTAGTTGGTTTTAACACGACCCTTCGCCTTTTGCCGTCATCATGATCATAGATACAGGAAAAAGCCGGTGATACACACCAATACCCTCCAACAAATTGAGGCTCAATACGATAAAAACAGGGATCGCTACATAACCTTTTCCTTATTGCACGCTTCCACGTATGAGGAGCTGGCGAAAATTTGTAAAAGTCATAGTTTTCGACAAAATATTGATAAATTTGAACAACTGTTGCCATCTTATCCTCTGTTGCATTAATCGCGGCCCATATCAAATACGCGTAACTTCTGTCGGGTTTTTGGAAAGTGGGCTGCACTTGAACACTCATGGCGGGCGGGTCTCTGGAGAATAACAGAAACTGGTCTTTGTCTTTCTTTAATATGAAAAGCCTAAATTGATACATTATTGTAACCTCTTCCTTCAGTCTCAAGGCCAAGTTACAATAGCACACTGTGGTATCTTTTTTAAACGAAACACCTGCAAGTCGACACATTACTGAAGCGCATGCGCATTATAATTCATGAATATCTGCCATCTGGCGGACACGCGAAGAATTGCAACCTATTAAATCCGAACCATTCTCAATAAACGCATCAACCGCGCGTCAGCCGCGCATGACCCGTGGCTGGGAACGCAAAATGAACGCGGCATGTGCCAGGTGAAGTGCGTCGCATTCCAGTAAAAAGCCAGGGAAAAACCGGCGATGTGTTAGAATAAAAGCTGCCGCAGCAGTACCTGGTGTTAGATGCTTCCAGAAGTTGCAGATTTTTTTTTGCCTTGTCCAAGGTGCTTAAGTGGCCCACTCCGGCTTCCTATGTTGCGTTAGCAATATAGATTGTCTTAACAATACAGGAAGCCAAAGGAAACACCTTGGACTGGGCCATAACAATTAGTCAATACTTATGTATTTAACAACTAGGAAGCTTTTGTGGCCAATATTACTTTGAGGGGTTAATACATTATTATTTTGCAATGCAATATATACATAGCATCTTCCTTAGAATATGGCTAACACAGAATTTGGTTAGTGTGCCAGATGGAGAAGTTAAGCCTAGTTAATGACTGGCAATAAATTCCAAAAAGTCTGGTTGGCCCAGACAGACATCCCAGGAGTGAATACCACCACAGTATTGCTATGATAGCTACGATGCATTCTCCTTTGACTAGTAGCAGGAATATTCAGTGAATAGGTGTAAGGAATCCGTTCCTGGGTTTGGTGGAAAACCTATCCTTACAGAACTGTGCTGTTTCCAGACAACCTCCCCTCACATCCACCTGTGCTGGCAATTACTGCCACCCTGGCTCAGTGCTCTCTCATTGGAGGAATGCTCTCGCACCTCTCTCCTGGGATTGGCCCGCTGGCCTTCTTATACTGGACTATCACACTGCCTCAGTGCCGAGCATGGTCCTATCTCTTAGGATGTTACTGTGTTTGCCACAAGCTACCTGTTTGGTCGTCCTGTTCCTGTATTCCTGTTCCTGGTTCCTAGATCTGGTTCCTGGTTCCTGTGACCTGCTGCCTTTTCCCTTAGCAGAGGTCTGCCTACTGAGTCCTAGGTCTGCTGCTCTCTCCCCTCAAAGAGGCCTCTTTTGGACTCCTGTGCTGAAGCGCTGGTTTGTCAGCGCTGCCCGGCGGTGTTCCTGTTCTGGTCTCCTACACCCTTTGCTGTGACCGGTACCATGGGCCGTTCCTGCTCCTCATGCAAAGGCCACTCCCGCGCTGCTGCTGCTCCTACGCTGATGCGGAGCACACCTGACTTCCCGTTGCCGAACCCCTGCTTGGATTATGATGTTTCTACTGTCCCCAACCCTGACCCTGTCGTGTCAAAAGATTACCCTGGCCTCTCCAACCCTGACCCTTCTATGAACGACTACGAACAGCGCAATCCAGAACCAGCTTTGTGGCCTAAGGTCGGTGTATTCACATCCCCACCTCAGCCCCGCGGTCCGGTTTTGGTTTGTGGCGAGCACAAGCGTGACAATAGGAGAGGTATAGGGCCGTGCACGAACCAGAAAGGACTGATGACATTGACATGCTGGGGTTCACCAATAGAGACTAATACGAGACCAGAAGTAAAAAAAGACCTTCGATGCACCACCCCCTCCCCACCTTTTCCCTTTTTATGATTTGTCTGTACCAACTGTTGTGTTCAATTCTACTTTCTTATGTTGCTGAAAGAATTAGATGAAATATCATGTATTATCTGTGCAGAAAACCAATAA
Organism: Ascaphus truei; assembly: GCA_036426205.1. NCBI lineage: Eukaryota > Metazoa > Chordata > Amphibia > Anura > Ascaphidae > Ascaphus > Ascaphus truei. The sequence continues at coordinate 4,353 of WSYH01010517.1, read as the reverse complement.
AATGTACGGCTAACAGTATTATTGGCAGCTAGTGCCTGGGTGTCTTATCCCGACGTTAGCTGGCTACCGCTGCGTTAGCTATATGCTAATGAGGACCCTAATGGCAGGTGTTTTCGCATAGAATTAGCTTTTTAAATACCCATTAAACTCTGGGAAGTTAACGTTCGTTACCTATTTAGGTAATGTTACGTTATTTGCCCTGATTTAATGGAACTTTGTGGACATTTCTCATCATCTTCTTTCCATGCAGTACTTACTGGTTCATAATCAATATGTCTATTAATAATATTACCTTTAATAATGGACCAATTTAATTGCAGGCTTTATTCAGTGATGCAGGTTGTTCATTGTATCTTTCAGTCCAGGTAGATTGTAATTATTTATCAGCAGACTAATTTCCTTATGCCTTTCAGCTCAAGATGGCCACGTAACATGTGATATGATTGAGAGGATTTTTCCTGCCACGGATAATGACATAGCGCTGGTTTATAACACTCGTATCCTTTGCCTTTCAGCTGCAGGAAGGCTTTGGATGGGAACCTTTCATACAGCTCTTCTCAGACTACCAGAAAATGTCAATTAAAAAAGATGTAAACACCTACAAGATGAACCTGTGGGCTGAGAAGTTCTCTCTGCAGGTGAAGAAGAACCTGGTGCCGTTCTTTAAGATGTGGGGCTGGCCCATAGAGGATGAAGTCTCCAAGAAGCTGTCCACCTTACCTGAGTGGGAGGAAAACCCCATGAAGAAATACATAACCCTCTAGTGGATGTACTGACATCCAAATTCATGGAGATTCTGGCGAAGTCTCAATAAAGTTTGCTTGAGAAGAGCCATGTGTCTGTGTCCTTTAATTGAACAAATGGGATATGGGGTTAGATTTCTAAACACATTCTATATCAGACTTCTGTACACATGATATAACTGGGTGTTTATTTGTAAAACTAGTAAAAATGCAAACATGGGTGCACTGGGAGATCAACACCTTTGATAAGGGTACTATAATCAAGCCCTTCTTAAAATGGGATTTTTTAAGGTCTCAATTTCAGAGAAAGGTGGGTGATTGTGGGAGAGTTGATGAAAGTGAATGAGTATTATTTGAATTATGTTGTGACAGGTGGAATGCCTCCACCTCACTTGTGACGATGTGACGGTGTGACGGTGTGACGGTGTGACGGTGTGACGGTGTGACGATGTGACTGTTTAAATGTAGCACAACCAACAGTGACATAGGGGCCTATGCAGAGAGCAGCGCTAGAATAAATTGGAGAGTTTAAGAAAAAGTAGGTTTAATGGAGAGTTTTATTCTCCATATGCAGAAATGGGCGAAATCCGCTATTTTTAGCATTACTGCATGTGGAGAATTGTAAATGAGGAGATGCGCGCAGGTGAAAGGGGAAAAAAAAAATTGCGCATTTTTTTTTTTCCCTATAGCCGGCGAGCTCCTGCTTTTTGCCAACTTTAGTTGGCGGAGAAAATTGACGAAAATCGCGCCAAAAACAGCCGCTAGATTGCGAGCGCGCCTTTCTGAATTTGGATATTTTTCAGACTGGCGAGATGTAGGTTCTCGCCAGCCGCGCGGCGAGATTTATAAATAGAAAAACCTCTCCATTTTCTCCAAAACCTCTCCATTTTCGGCTGTTTTTAGCGCGATTTTCACCGGAAAATGGAGAGATTGTTAATAGCGCTGCTCTCTGCATGAGGCCCTTACTTTCTTATGCAAATTATGCTGTATGACATGAACCACTATGGAACGTGTGTTTATTATATATATATATATATACAGGCATACCCCGCATTAACGTACGCAATGGGTCCACAGCATGTATGTAAAGCGAAAATGTACTTAAAGTGAAGCACTGCCTTTTCCCCACTTATCGATGCATGTACTGTGCTGCAATCGTCATATACGTGTATAACTGATGTAAATAACACATGTGTAACAGGCTCTATAGCAGGGGTGGGCAACCTATTTTTCAAATGTAGCCACAGGTGTGCGAATTAGAAGTGGAAATAGCCACACCGGGTAAAAATGCCGGTGTTATGTTGCGCATGCGAATATTTTAAAAACCACACACTGTTTGAACAAGTTTATAAATTCTCCGACCGCAACCCCGCTCATCCTCTCACCCCCCGTGTCCCCCTCCCCCACTCACCCCCTCTTCATCCTCCTCTCATGCCACCACCACTACCCTCATCATCATCACCTCACCCCATCATCATCTCATTTAACCCCCCCTCATCACCATCTCATTTAACCCCCCCCGAAACAAAGGTAATCCAGAACCTTCCGAAATGTCCTGCTGCTGTGGAAATGGCGGCCTTCCTATATATCAGCAGTGGGCATAGTGTGGCACGGGTTGCAATGGGCCAGAGAGGAAAGGCAAAGTGTCCACGTCCACACGGGTTGCAATGGGCCAGAGAGGAAAGGCAAAGTGTCCACGTCCAATTGTGGTAAAAACCTGCTGTGGTAGAATGGCTTCTCAGAACAAACCATGACGGGTCAGACAAGGAACTGAAGGGAGATATAACAGGGTACCTCAACCCAACTGGTCACCCAGTGTCGTGCTGTAGTGATGCAGCTCGTTCTGTGCATCAATGCCAGATAGGGTATAAATCCAACTGGATAGGAGGGGAAGCCTGTGATGAAAACCGAAAGGCTGACAAGAACATCAGAGTTAGAGGAAACAATCCAATTTGAAGTCCTCATTGAGTCCACGGGGGCTCAAGATGTCCAACCCATATATGGTCTTTGCCAGAGCATTTGTTTAAAATCTCAATCCACTTTTTACAGAATAGTGGGTTGATTGTTGATACGAAAACCCCTAGGTATGAATTTTTCTGTATGATAATGAGAGAGTGTCACCCCGTGTAGATAGAAATCAACTTCTTTTTTCTTCAACTTAATTAAATTATTGTATATATCTGTGGGCTTATCTGGACCAAACACGTCTTCAATCCCCTCTGTATATCTTATTTTCGAGATTTCTGCGTCACTGAAACTGGCAAAGATCCCAGTCACATCATCAAATTCCCCCATATAGCAGCAAGTAAATGTCAAAAAACGTCACAGAGAAATCAATTGGAATTCTTCAGCCTGCGTGTCAACAGGGCACAAAGTTCATCAAAGTCCTGGGTGCACTAAGCTCATAAACATAATATAGAACAAGCGCACAGCAGGCACGCCACTGGAAAATAATGTAGGTGCTAATCCCATAAGGCAATCATAGGAAATACGATACCGTTGTTGAGACGAAATCAAACAGGCAGCACTCAGTTGTAAGGTCAAAAAAGAGTATATTGTGAAACAAAGACACAGAACCAACGTTTCGGTCCTCCAGAGGGAGCTTTGTCAAGGTGGTGCAAGTTACATGAAAGTAGTGCATACTTATAAATACCCAACAAAACAGGTGCCACAGATCACACTGATTGCATTAAACTCCAGTAGCAGTAGTTCAAACCTGCTTGGGGGGAAAAAAGGGGATGAGGGAGGAGGGAAGAGAGAGAAGAGGAGCAATACAGAGTGTGTGCCATCAGGAAGGCGCTTGCTGACACAGAGAATAAGGAAGATTTGACCCAGCAACCTGTGGCGAGACACTTTAAAGAGATGAAACACAGCATGGCTACACTTCGGTGTCTGCCTATTTCTCAAGTTCCCGCATCCCCAAGGGGTGGTGACCGTAACAGAGATCTATTACAGCTGGAAGCAAAGACCATATATGGGTTGGATACCTTGAGCCTCAGTGGACTCAAGGAGGACTTCAAATTGGGTTGTTTCCTCTAACTCTGATGTTCTTGTCAGCCTTTCGGTTTTCATCACAGGCTTCCCCTCCAATCCAGTTGGATTTATACCCTATCTCAGAGGTGCGCAAACTGGGGGGCGCAGTCTGGAGGGGGGGGGGCATTTTGCAGAGAGAAAGGCAGTCTGTAGCTGCAATTTCTTCTGCAGCCATTAGGTGGCGCTGTGCTGCACAGCTCATGCAGCAAAAGGCTTTGACTCCCTCAATGCCGGTCATGAGGTAAGTGTGTGTGTGTGAGTGTGTGTGTGTGTGTGTGTGAGTGAGTGTGAGTGTGTGTGAGTGTGTGTGAGTGAGTGTGTGACAAAGAAAGACAGAGATGTGGGAGACATATTGGGGGGAGGGGGAGAGAGACATGGAGAGGAGGGAGATATATTGGGGGGAGGAGAGAGAGATATGGAGAGGTGGGAGACATATTGGGGGAATGGGGAGAGAGGGACATGGAGATGTGGGAGACATATTGGGGGGAGGGGGAGAGAGAGACATGGAGATGTGGGAGACATATTGGGGCTAGGAGAGAGAGATATGGAGAGGTGGGAGACATATTGGGGGAGGGGG